>CM022482.1:3919991-3980974 GCA_011952105.1 Coreoperca whiteheadi | reverse complement strand
CCTATGAACACACCTTCCTCCTCTCCTTCTTTGTCTTCGACCAACAGTAGTCCAATTTCCACTGGTACCCTGTAGGTCAACAGCACCGGTGGTGGTCGTTGTTTACCCGGGCCCCGACCGATCCGGTATGGAAGTCATTGTCATGATTCGCATTTTTAATTTGGCATCTGTTTTACGTTGGATGCCCTTCCTGACACAACCCTCTGCATTTATCCAGACTTGGGACTGGCACAAGAAGACACTGGCTTGTGCCCCCTTGCGGATGCATTACCAAAAAATATCTTTTAGTTTTAATTAAGATTATGTTGGCATAAAAAAAACACAATAATGGTCAGAAATTGATAATTCTAATATTGAAACATTGTTCATTTTTAGACCTGTTGTTATTACCAAGTCTAGATTGTTACCACACTAATGAGTCGCTTAATTTACATGTTTGGTAAGATCAATGCTTTCCACTAAATTCACAAGCTCCCCAGCCTTGGAGTCATTGTTTTTATTTAAATGAATATTCAGGTATCCATTAACGACTAATCTATCATCTCTAGTGATACCAAGTGAGATCAGCTCTGAGATTTCCTGCAGAAATAGCATTGAATAGTTGTGTTTTGAGCTCAAGAACAAGATATTCAAATGATGTAAATTCACCCATGCCAATGTCATTACCTACAGTTTTAGACTATTTTAATTGACTTTAGCCTGATTTGAAGCTGCTAAGTAGCTAGCTGTTCACAGTCTTGAGCAACTCTCCTGTGAAGAGTACAAGAAGATGCAGTAGTAACGTTACATAAAGAGGGGCTTTTAATTTATTTTCTTTGGCAGTAGACACAACACAGGGCAGCTGTGGCTTGGTGGCAGAGTGGGTCGTCTACCAATCGGAAGGTTGGCTGTTTCGATCCCGGCTTCCCCCATCCATGTGTCAAAGTATCCTTGAGCAAGATACTGAACCCCAAATTGCTCCCGAAGCTGTGCCTTTGGTGTGTGAATGATTAGTTTAATTTGTACTGATGGGCAGTTAGCTCCTGCCATCAATTTATGAATGTGTGTGTATGGGTAAATGTGATATGTAGTATGAAAGCGCTTTTTAGCTCGGCGGCGGCACTAAGAACAGGAGAGACACGCTCATCTGCTAATTCCCACCCGTTTTCGGAACTGGCAGCCCGCATCGCGGCTTCTTCCGCCCAGAATGGGGGATGTGTTCAGAGGCCCCACACATTGTGTCTGCTGTCTGGACCGAGGGCCGGCTCTGTCAGCCCTGAGGGGGTAACTGTGAGCAAGGTAAGTGCCCTCTCTGAGGAGAGATAAGATGCTCCGCTCTCGACTGTTTGTTGTTTGCTGAAACAGTCTTCCCCCATTTGGGATCCGGAAGCCTGCGCTGAGTCCACAGCATCTTCCGCCTGGGTTGTGGAGGCCGCGCAGAGAGGATCTAGTTCCGAGGAGCTGGATGTCCTGAACGCGGAAGGCGGTGACGTGGGTGGCTCTTCAGCCCAGGCACCGCAGCATGAGGAGCTGCTGGAGGCAGTTTCCCAAGAGTGGAAAATGGTGGCTAGGCTCAATATCGTCTGCCCAGCGGTGCAGCAGGACACTCATCGCAAGAGTAAGCTCAATGAGTGTTTCCTTCTAGCCATACCTCCATGCCCACGTCGGGACCTGCCGCTCTTCTGGATCCACACCGAGGTGTCGAAATCCTGGTCCAGGCCATATTTTGCACAGTTTTCTAGCCCGAATGGTCGCCAGTCTGCGTTGATCAGTGGGTGCAGGAGAATGGCTAGGGCGTCATGCCAGGTATCGGGGAGAAGCTGGCGGCGTTTTTATCGTCGGAGGCTACATCCTCCCTTAAGACCCCTACTTTGCCTAGTAGACTATGCCTCACTACATCATTTTAGTGGGGAAGGCATACATGGCAGCGGCCCAGCCGACATGAGAGGGTGGAAAGAAGCAGTTTAGCCCCCGTCGCCAGAGGTCTCGGGCCGGAGCAGAGGGTGGACCTGACAGAGTGGACCCGACAGGCTTCACAGAAGAGGCCCTGATGCAAACGTCAGGCCTCAGAGGGCGCCCCCCCTTAGGGGTCGGGCACATGGCTGCTCCACCATCAAGCCCTTGGGAGCTCAGCCTCGTACCCCCGCCACCAGTGGCACTTCGGGGCATGGCGAGTTCCATGCACCCGCTGCGTTTAGACCTGCACGGCCGTGCAGCAGTCAGGCCAGAGTTGCGTCATCTGCAGAGGCCTGTAGATGTTCCTTTCCGGTTAACTCCCGCCGTACCAGCACTTCGGGGTACCGCAGCTCTCACATTGCAGGTTCGGGAGACGGTCAGGCATGTACATGCCGGTCCTAGGGGATTTCCCGCCGCTGCAGCGCTTTGGGTAACCGAGTCCGTCACTCCAGGTCCCCCAGGCACCAGCCTCGAGTGGTTGGTTCCCCTAAAGGGACTTTTCTGCCCAATTGGGAAAATTGACCCACCGTGTCGCACTGAGTTTTGCGCACTGTCCGACAAGGTTACAAGCTTCAGTTCCGGTCCACACCCCCAAGATTCCGAGGGATCTTGGAAACAGGGGTCGACCAAGTACAATCACAGGTGATGGAGGGAGAAATACATTCTCTCTTGTACAATGGGGCCATAGAACAAATCCCCACCTGAGGGATGCATACCGGGTTCTACAGCCGGTACTTCATAGTCCCGAGGAGAGACGGTGGTTTGCGTCCCATTTTAGATCTTCACCTGAACCATTCTCTGAGGAAACTTCGGTTCCGATGCTGACGATCCCTATGATTGTGAGTCAGATTCAGTCCGAGGACTGGTTCGTCACAATTGATCTAAAGGACGCGTACTTCCATGTCTCTATCATTCCGGGACACCGGAAGGTTCTGCGGTTCGCTTTTGGGGGCAAAGCTTACCAATATCGGATGCTTACCTTCGGCCTCGTACTCTCCCCTCGTACCTTTATGGAATGTATGGACTCTGCCCTGGCTCTTGTCAGACTCCAGGGAGTCCGCATCCTCAATTATATAGACATCTGGTTGATTTGATCCCAGTCCCTTCTCATCACTACGGCATCGAGATGTCGTACTTGCACACATGCGGTGCTTGGGGTTGAGGCTCAACACGAGCAGGAGCACGCTCACTCTAACACAAAGGATTACATTCCTAAGAGTAGTGTGGGCCTCGCGTTGCGGTCACAACTGTCTCCCGCACGTGTTGAGTCAATCCTGACCATGTTGCTCAGGGTACAACTAGGCCATCTTGGAAGGCCGCACAGCCCGAGGTCTGTGGTTACGCCTCACCGATGGCACATAAATTGCCTGGAAATGTGAGCAGTCTTGTTGGCCTTACGGCACTTTTTTCCAGACCTCAGGATGGCCACCACGTGCTTGTCCACTCCGACAACACAGCAGTTGTCTCCTACATAAATTGACAAGGCGGTCTGAGGTTGCGCCCACTGTTTAGACGTGGTCCCAGGGGAAGTTGCTCTCTCTTAGAGAACTTTTCGTACCTGGGTACCTCAATGTTGGAGCGGACATCCTGTCAAGGCAGGGGCCGAGGCCCGGGAATGGAGACTGCACCCCGAGACGGTGCAGGTACAGCCAACAAAAAAGAGGTGTGTCCAGCGCCCCTGGTGCAAGGCCAAGGCCATGGCTGTGCGTTTTTTCCCCCAATTGCTCTGCTCTCGGGGGTTCTAGAGAAGATTCGACGAACAGGGGCCCATCTACTGCTCGTGGCCCTGTTCTGGCCCGCCACAATCTGGTTTTGGAGCCTGGTAGCCTTCCTGGACAACCCCCCATGGGAGATTCCCGTCAGGAGGGACCTGCTGTCGCAGGGCCAAGGTGAAATATTCCATCCCCAGCCGGGGAATTAAAGCTGTGGGTCTGGCCCCTGAGGGGGACCACCTCCGCGCTGCCGGTGTCTCTACCGAGGTAGTTGAGACCATCTTACACTCTAGAGCCCCCTCCACGAGGAAACTGTATGCAGGAAAATTTTCACTACATGGTGCCGAGAGGGCCATCTTGACCCAGTTCACTGCCCAATGGCTTCAGTGCTGGAGTTTCTCCATAGCCGGTTTTCGGCTGGACTCACCCCCGCTACACTTGTATGTGGCTGCGATCGTAGCGTTCCACAGTTTGGTGGATGGTTGCTCTGTTACCAGTTTCCTTCGTGGCACCCTGAGGACCAGAGTCACTCTGTAGGATCAGATAGTGTTGCTAGATGGACTGTCCACAGCACCTTTCGAGCCAATGGACGATTCATCAGACAGGTGTCTGGCCTTAAAGGTGGCGTTCCTGCTGGCCATGACTTCTCTCAAGAGAGTGGGAGATCTGCAGGCCCTGTTGGTGGCTCCTGCTTACCTGGAGGTCATTCCAGGCGCAGTGAGAGCCATCCTGCATCCTAGGCCAGGGGTATGTACCCATAGTACCCACTGAGGTGGCCTGGCCGGTAGTCCTGCAGGTATTCCATCCTCCTACAATGGCGGAACGGGATGGTAGGCTGCGACTGCTCTGGCCGGTCAGAGACCTTGAGATTTATGTCCGTAGGACAACTTAGTGGCGCAATTCGGACCAGTTGCTGGCATGCTTCGGGCCCCCTCGTAGGGCTGCCCGGCTACAAAACACACTATTAGCAGATGGATTGTTGAGGCTATCGTTTTGGCGTACGAGGTGCGTGGTTTTCCTTCACCTCTGTCGATAAGAGCCCACTCCACACGGAGTATGGCATCCTCCAGAGCTTGGTGGTCGGGAACCCCCCTCTCCGATATAAGCACTGCTGCGGGATGGTCCTCGCCTCACACCTTTGTGAGATTCTATGGTCTAGACCTCTTAAATTGGCCGGGATCTGTGGCTCTTTTGTCCTGAAGTGTGCCCTGTTGGCTTCACAAGTGGACAGACTGAAGCAAGCCACTCACAGGCATGCTGGAAGTATGGCAACGAGACGCACGTAACCTGGTACGTTCCCTTTCAAGGGTTAAACCCAATCAAGAATGGTCTAAGTTGATACAGAGATTCAGATGCGGTCCCGCTGAGGGTGTTCCCCATAGCGTCAGCTGATGCAACGTCGAAGTTCCCTATCAGGGAACCATGGTTACATACGTAACCTGGTACGTTTTGTTAGATGTTTTGTATGAAAGTTACTGCTGCATTAACGTGTATGATGCATTGTACTGTGTAGATATTTAAGGTTCAGCTAATTTTAACTGCTTTATATACTGTTGGGTAGTTTAATCTACAGCAATTCTATACAATCATCATATGGTTGCACTATTTGAGAATTTATGGTATGTTATTTTAGAGAAAATGTGTATATTAAGGCATATATCGTATATTGCGGCATGGCCTAAAAATATTGAGATGTTGTTATCAGCTGTGGAGTTCCCAATGTTTCTTCTGGCCCTCGGCCTAGCAGTGGTTTTGGAGCTATTTATTTAGTTTTGGTTAGCCTTAATGCTGGTGTGGTGTTTAGCTTTCCTGGGTTCAACATAGTATAATCACACATTTCATTCAGAGTCAGTGGGTCATACTTGTTTTGCAATGATAGTTCGAGTGGTGGAGTGAGTGTTAGTGGCCTTTTATATGATTTTTAACTGAATTTGCCTTTGTGGCGGACGACGTCAGACCAAGTCCTTGCTGGAGAAACACACATGCGCACACACTTATCTCTTCTTTATCACCCTAACATGTCTTGGTAAAAACTAATAAACACATGAGATCTGCAGAATAAGGAACAAAATGGCATTCATTGACAACTGCCTCCTGCCGCTGATTTTGTAGAAAATACAATTATATTGCACATGAAAAAGGTGTCTTTATTTTCTTCTAAGGATATGGGTATTTTGTAAATAGCATATTTGAAGAAGAAGGTGACTGTAAAGTTTTGTATAGTTTAGTTTAGCTAAGCCTTTATTTGTCCTGCAGTGGAGAAATTGCATTTAGCAACAGCAGGGGTACAGTGATTAAACAGCAGTATCACACACACTTTGATAAAACAAAAAACCTAAAATAAACTAAAATAGACTATACATAAGTGGGTTAAAAACTATGCTAACAGGTATTCCACGTTTCAAAAATTGCACATTGAAATTGCAGATTACTTGTGTACACATTACTATTGCAACAGTAAAAAGAGTTTTATGTTAGCAGTGTTCATTGTGCAATCTGACTCCAGCAGGAAGAAAAGACCTGCAAAATCTCTCCTTCACACACTGAGGGTGGAGCAGTCTGTCACTGAAGCTGCTCTCCAGAGCTGACAGTATGTCCTGCAGGGGCGCGCAGGAAAAATCAAAGAATAGAATCCTCAAAGTGTTGCTGGGCTTCTCCAGGTGAGTTAGAGCACGGTGTAGCAGGAAGATCACAGTGTCCTCCACTCCGATCCCAGGTCGGTAGGCAAACTGCAGCGGGTCAGTTGCTGAGCTCACCTCAGAGCGGAAGTGGCCGAGGACCTCCAGTGTCTTCATCAGATGTGTTGTGAGGTCCCTAGTGTGCGGTGTCTTTGGCACTGATACTACACAGGAGGTCTTCCATAACTGTGGTACCACCCTCAGCTTGAGGCTCAGGTTGAAGACTTGACCCATAATCACATACAGTTAATCTGCACAGGATTTCAGGAGCTGGAGCTGATGCCGTGTGGTCCAGCTGCCTTCCGTGCTTTAGATACCTTGCTTTAGATGCCATATACATAGTATCTATGGTGATATATCAATCACATGACAGATCAATGTGTTGTATATAAGGAAACCGAAACAGCCTCCAGCAGAACCTTGTTAAAGGCAAGATAGCTGAAAATGTTTGGTGAATAAAGCATGGTTTACTGGAGAAGAGTTGTGTGATGGGTTTTCATTTTCATGAACATTGAAGCTTACACGAATCTGTGTGTGCACTCACAAAGATGGAAAAAGGGAGATACATCCCCATACGAACCAGATTCGTATATTATTCTGTCAAACATTGAAGTCTGTTTGATAGAATAATATAAAAAGCTACTCTGGTGATATATATCAGAAATCTCAAGCTTTTCAAATGTATGTTTAGCCCTTTTTCTGTTTCTCTTTTATTCTCACTATTGTTTCCCCGCCAAAAGTATTTGTAAGTAAATTCTTTGATGTACTTAAAATCATATCAATGTTAAGCCCCTTTGTATCTTTGTAAGATCAATGAATTGCTTTAATTAGCAAATGTTAGCATGCAAACACGATAAACTAAGATAATGAACATGTTAAGTATTATAACCGGATTAACATCAGCATATTAGCATTGCTAATTATAAGTATGTTAGCATGCTGACTATCAGTTAGGTTAAGTACAGCCTCACAGAGCTGCTAGCGTGGCCGTAGTCTCTAGACTAGTCTCTAGACTCTTTTTAAGTCAAGTCTATTTTGATTGACAATAGTAGACAATGTGTTTACCAGCACTGCTCTATGGAAGGGCCTGGGGGATTTGTCAAACTGGATCACATTAAACAATTTTCATTAGCCTCTGCCATCGTTTTGATATGATTTTTCTTTTCCAGACTGATGAGAGACAGCAGAAACATCACAAAAATTGTCCCAGCAGCTTGTATTTTTGGCTCTGCAAATAAAGTGGGTTTTCCATCCTAGTCTTCTCCATCACCCTTTCATCTCTTAACATCTAGGTGTCGGCTACTTTCGCAGCCAGCCTGGTGACGAGTCCAGCCATCGGGGCGTACCTGTCAGCCTGGTATGGAGACAACCTGGTTGTTCTGGTGGCCACACTGATCGCTCTGGCCGACATCTGCTTCATCCTGATGGTGGTGCCTGAGTCTTTGCCAGACAAGATGAGGCTCAACACCTGGGGATCGCCCATATCCTGGGAGCAGGCCGACCCCTTTACTGTCAGTAACCAGTAATGTACAGTACAGTATCTGATTTGTTGTTTGAGTAATTTACTCATAGCAGGTTGTTTTGTTTTGTTTTGTAGCTGCCTGTCTTTTCTCAATGATTTGATTCTCTTGGTTTTTGGACACATTATGTACTGTATGTACATATTATGTACACGCCTCCAAGGATTCTGGGAGACTGAGTTCCATGGCTCTCAGGATTGTGGGACAAAAGACTGCAGTCCGTTAATCAAAGTTCAGTCAAAATCACTCACATGAATGAACTCATCCGTTGAATCCCAACAGTGGATATGAGTGGTGCATTTTGCAGGCGTTAATTGAAGATTAACAGCACCGGTGTTGTATTTGCTGTCTCTCTGTTCCTCTGTCTGTCTGTCTCTCTCCTTTAGTCTCTGAGGAAGGTGGGTCAGGACTCGACAGTCTTACTGATCTGTATCACTGTGTTCCTGTCTTACCTGCCAGAGGCCGGACAGTACTCCAGCTTCTTCCTCTACCTGAGACAGGTGAGACACACCACTGCTTACTCCAGTTTTCCTACAAATACTAGCATTTCTGCTAGCACTAACACTGTTACTGCTGTTATTACTGCAACTGCTTTTTAAAGCCGCTGTGTGTAAAATTTTAAAATGTTCAACATTGGTGTCTCCAGTAGTGGTACCAAAACAGACATTTTAGTAGGCAGCGATGCATGCTGCTACACTGTGATGAATACGATAACAGCTATGGTGCCTGCCAGGTGTCATGGACAATAAATGAAACAAAACAAATTTGTGACATTTGTGTTCTCAAATTAATTATGTGTGCATAAAGATACAAAGCACAACTTTAAACTAAAATTTATATTTTAACTTATGTCTAAAGGATGGCAAAGATAGCACAAAGTAGTTTTAACAGGCAAATTTCTAATTATATACTGTATATCCATGTATCTAAGTGAAGCTGTGAAGGTTTTCACATGTTAATCTAAATTAGCTGCTTAGATTTAATGTCATTTTGTTTACATTTTGGATTTTACCTTTCAAATATTGTGTTGGCACTTACATTCCTTACATATGTTAAGGAATGTAAGTGAGTTTGACTATTTATAATAAGCTTTAGCAAGGGCAGTAGTAAAACAGCTAAATTCAAATTTCAATTATACAGTAACTAGTAACTGGAGAGGCAATTTAGCATCTGAAGCCTACAAGAACTGTAGGTGTGTTTGATTCGTGTCTTGTTGTAAGTTTAGTGCAGTGTTATTTTTGTTCGAGACCGCCGCTTGATTGGTGACGTGGCGTTATTGCGCAATAGGATTTAGTATCGATTGGCCTAGTGGTTTGCCCAGGGGCACGGGAGGCGTGTCCTGCTGAATACAATCACTGACAAAATAGACGGGTATTTAAGTGGGTATGCCACTGCGGCATCCCTCATCGAGTGAAGACCGAAGAGAGTAAAGACCATCGACTCTACCTGCACGTGACTCCACCGAGCAGGGATTCAACCACAGGGCACTTGAGTATAGCACTTTCTTGGACTAATTGTTTGCGCTTTTATATTTATTTATTTTTTGATCCCTTGTTGCTATTATATTTGTCTTGCATTTTACTTCTGCTCTTACACAATGTGTCTTCTAATCCCAACTGTCATTTCAACCCGGCAAACATCAGTTTCATACCAAAGGCAACGCAATATTCATAATCTGCATGTTGTACCACTGTCCAAGACTCCCCCATTTAATTTACCAATAGGCTTGTGGAACTGCCAGTCTGCGGTGAACAAAGCGGATTTCATCACGGCTTTTGTTAATCATTCTGGTCTTTCAATTGTAGCACTTACAGAAACTTGGATCAAACCTGAGGATTCTGCCACTCCTGCAACCCTCTCCCATAATCACACTTTCTCCCACAGCCCTCGCATCGCGAGAAGAGGTGGTGGAACCGGCCTGCTTATCCCTAATGACTGGAAGTTCAAACAGCGATCATCCCTGTGTGACAGCAGCTCCTTCGAGTTTCATGCTGTTACTATCACCCATCCTTTTAAAGGTCACTTCGTAGTCATCTATCGCCCCCCAGGTCAGCTTGGCCATTTCTTGGAGGAGTTGGATGTGCTTCTCTCATCCTTCCCTGAAGATGGCACTCCTTTGGTGGTACCTGGGGACTTCAACATCCACCTTGGAAAGCCACAGGCTGCGGACTTTGAAAACCTGGCTGCATCATTTGACCTCGAGCGGGTTTCCACATCAGCAACTCACAAGTCTGGTAATCAACTAGATCTTATCTACACACGGTGCTGCTCCACTCTTCATGCTCAGGTCACCCCGCTGCACGCATCAGATCATTTCTTCATCACTCTCGACCTCGACCTAACTCCTCCGGACCCTGCAAGTGTTCTACCGCTGGTCACCTTCCGACGCAACCTGCGTACACTGGCTCCCTCGCGCTTTTCCTCTGCTGTCTCGTCGGCGCTCCCTCCCTCTGAGGAGCTCTCTCTCTTGAACACCGACAGCGCCACTGACGCTCTGTGTTCCACTCTTAAATCCTGCTTGGACAACTTCTGCCCTCTCACATCTAGACTAGCCCACAAATCCTCGTCTGCACCCTGGTTATCTGATGTTCTACGTGAGCATCGCGCCAGCCTCCGGTCAGCTGAGAGAAAATGGCGTAAATCAAAAGATCCCGCTGACCTATGTCTCTACCAGTCTCTCCTCTCTAATTTCTCAGCTGATGTCACCTCTGCAAAAATGGACTACTACCACTCTAAGATCAACAACTCACCTGACTCACGCACTCTCTTTAAAACCTTTGCCACTCTCCTTTCTCCGCCTGCTCCCCCACCTTCATCGGATTTAACAGCTGATGACTTTGCGTCTTTCTTTGTCAAGAAAACAACCGCCATTAGCAGGCAATTCTCTGCGCCGCCACCTGTTGACCTCGCACGGATCCCAGATACGTGTCTGCTCCCCTCTTTCTCTCTTCTATCTGAAGCTGATGTTTCCAAGGTCATTCATTCTAGCCACCCTACCACCTGCCCGCTGGATCCCATCCCCACCCATCTCCTGCAGGCCATCTCTCCGTCTGTTGTCCCGACTCTGACCCACATCATCAACTCCTCCCTCACCACTGGGTTGTTCCCAACAGCTTTCAAAGAAGCCCGCATCACACCGTTACTGAAGAAAGCCACTCTCAATCCGACACTATTAGAAAGCTACACACCGGTTTCCCTCCTTCCCTTCATTGCCAAAGCTCTGGAACGAGCTGTTTTTAACCAGCTCTCCTCCTTTCTCACAGAGAACAATCTCCTGGACCGCAACCAGTCTGGTTTCAAGAGCGGCCATTCCACGGAGACCGCGCTGCTCTCAGTTGTCGAAGCCCTGAGATTGGCAAAGGCGACCTCCAAGTCATCCATTCTTATCTTACTGGACCTGTCTGCGGCCTTTGACACAGTTAATCACCACGTCCTCCTGTCCACTCTCAGTGCTATGGGTGTGTCTGGAATCGCGTTGCGATGGTTCAAATCGTACCAATCGGGTCGGTCATTCAGAGTATCCTGGAGAGACAAGGTCTCGGAGTCCCAACATCTCAATACAGGGGTGCCGCAGGGCTCGGTACTTGGTCCCCTACTCTTCTCCATCTACATGACATCCCTAGGCTCGGTCATTCAGAAGCATGGGTTCTCCTATCACTGCTATGCTGATGACACGCAGCTCCACTTGTCGTTTCAACCTGATGATTCAACTGTTTCTGCTCGCATCTCGGCATGCCTGAGTGACATTGCACTTTGGACAAAGGATCATCACCTGCAGCTGAACCTGGACAAAACGGAACTGCTTGTGATACCGGCCAACCCAAAGATTCACCACGACCTCTCCATTCAACTTGGCTCAACGACCGTTACTCCATCCAGCACGGTCAGAAACTTGGGGGTGGTAATTGATGATCAACTAAACTTCAAAAGCCATGTCGCCAGCACCACCAGGTCCTGCAGATTCATCCTCTACAACATCAGGAAAATCAGACCTTTCCTATCAGAGCAGTCTACACAAGTCCTAGTCCAAGCTCTGGTCTTGTCCAAACTGGACTATTGCAATGCACTGCTGGCTGGTCTCCCTGCTTGCACAACCAAACCTCTGCAGATGATCCAGAACGCGGCGGCAAGAGTGGTCTTCAATGAGCCGAAGAGAGCGCACGTAACCCCTCTCTTCATTAGGTTACACTGGCTCCCTGTTGTCGCCCGCATCAAGTACAAAGGGATGCTATTGGCTTACAAGACCACCACTGGTTCTGCACCATCATATCTTTGCTTGCTCATACAGACCTACGCTCCTGCCAGGTCCCTGTGCTCTGCAAAAGAACGACGCCTGGTGGTACCATGCCAAAAAGGAATAAAATCACTCTCGCGCACCTTCTCTGGATCCGTTCCACATTGGTGGAATGATTTGCCGGCCTCTACAAGATCAGCAGATTCTGTAGCCACCTTTAAAAAGCACTTAAAAATGCATCTCTTCCGTCAACACCTGACTGACAATCACTAACTCTTCTTCCTTTCTACCTCTGCTATAAAAAAAAAAAAAAAAGAAACCCTTCCTATCCTTAGCTTTGTATACTGTGCTGGGCTTTAACCAGACTCGTTTTTGATGCACTTATGCTTTTTGTTACCTTGTGTTGTTATATTGCTTCCATTGTCTTCCTCAAATGTAAGTCGCTTTGGATAAAAGCGTCTGCTAAATGACTAAATGTAAATGTAACTACACAGCTGAGTCTTAAATTTCAATAAGTTATCTGTTTCTGAAAGATGGAGAGAAAGCAGAGTGTCTCTTGCCAGAGCGATCCCACTCTCCCTGTTGTCAGACCAAGTCTCTGATGAACAATTCACCGCTCCGTCCAAAGCTCCCAAAATGTTCTCACGTCCGTCTCCACAGTGTGAGGAAAAAAGGAATTTCAGTCCAATTTTGTGATTCTCTTCACTGGTGTGTCAGATCCCGGTTGACCCCCGTACGGGAGGTACTGGACAAACTCTCCGTTTCTAGGGTCCGATCCTTAGACTCTCAGAGTATTACCCTAAAGTATTGAATAAGAACTGTTTAAGCTGGTGGCGAGGAGACACGCCTAGCTTCTAACTGCCTACGTCTGAGCGTCTACCCTGCTTCCTCTGATACGGCAACCGACCGAATAGCCCTTGTGCGTCAGCTACCACTATCAGTCGCGCTCTCCTCTAAATAATCTGGGCTCTTGTTATGTTGTTAGGATGGGTTTTAGTGGTTTGGGTGAACCCCAAGGGACTGTTAATTTGATTGGCTAGAGTAACCTGTAAGAACCTGTGAGATGTTATGCACACAACAACCTAACTTTTTTACTACCATCGATGAACTCATAATCAATGTCACACAAATACTTTAACTATAATTTGGTTATTTATTGCAATAAGCTTTAGCAAGGGCAGTGGTAAACAACTCAATTCACATTTCAGACTTCAATTAAATCATTTAAATGAATCACAAACTAAATCATAGAATAAATCATATAAACAATAAATCAGCTGAGTTTAAATTCAATAGTTATCTGCTTTTGGGTGAGAGAGCGAGTAGTTTCTCTGGCCAGAGCGATCCCACTCTTCCTGTAGAGGACCAAGTCTCTGATGAACAGTTCACAGCTCCGTCCAAAGCTCACAAGACTGTTCTCAGTATCTCACGTCCATGTCCACAGAGTGAGCAATAAAGGAACTTCAGTCCAAATATTTGATTCTCTGTCACCGGGTAATGGTTAATCCTCTTTGTGCTCAAATCCTCTATTGGTGACAAAGTTCTCAAAGTTCTTTTTCGTAGATGTAACAGCTCACGTATTCTCTCACAGAAGTGTTCCGAGGAGGAGGCAGCAGGATGTAACCTCGATTTTCTCTCTCGTCGTCTTTTATGCCACTTGGTGCATGACACAGCCATAAACTCTCTTTTTCATTTCTCCCCCATATTAGGACATAAACATTCATCTGGACACTCCAACTGTCAGAAGCTACTTTCCTCTTACTCATCCACTACTGTGTTGCTGCCCTTCCTTCCTCTTTTCGCCTTCACAGGCAGTTGATGTCGAACACACACACAGCTCCAATTTTACACATACAATAACTCCTAATGACTTTGATGACTTTGTTATCAAAACATTTTCACTTACATTTTCCTTATGAATAATATTGATTAGACATTTCATGTTAATCATATTCATCTTAGGTAATTCAGCACACTATTCACCACACACTCGTGTTATACAATTCACATCAGGATTTCAGATGTTATATGCAAAGCTGGGGTACAATGACATTTATCCCATACTCTTAATGATATTTAGATTTCAACTTGCGATTTCAACTCTCTCTTCACTATTTTGCCTCGTAATTCACTATCTTGATCTCAACTAACTTGACAGGAGTAAATGGTTAATCCTTTGTGTGCTCCAGTCCTCTGACAGTGACAAAGTCTTTAGATGAAAAGGCACAAGGAACTAACCCTGTTTCTCTCTCTGACTCCCTAATTTATATCACTCTATGTGACACGCTCATGTTACAAACACGTTTGATATCTCATAGCACATACACTCATTTCAGGCCATAGCCTGAGCACCGTTGTTGAGGCTTACTTGCCCCGACTGTCTCCTTATTTGGGCATCCGGAGGAACAATGAAGGTCACTTCCCCCATTCTAAGTCATAACATGCACTAGGTCTTATCAGTGCTACCTTCCTTTAACCGTGCTTTAGTTTGACAGACATTTAGTTTTCTCACCTCTAGCAAATTCATTCATCTTGTTACTCAAACAGTGTTAGTATAATTTCTTATTCTTAATGTTATTTTTACTTCTAGTTAACAGTGCAGCTTACAATTATAACATAACTTGTGTATTCTACCATTCCCTTTAGAATTTCACATCTGACTGGCCTTATTTGGGCGTCCGGAGGAACCATGAAGGTCCTTTCCCCTCTCTCTGGCAGTTGTTGACCCTCTCCTCTTGTGACTGTTTAGCGTGATAACTCATAACATCGTCCAGGTCTTCACAGTGCTACATTTATTTAACTGTGCTTCAGTTTGTCAGACTTCTCAGTTCTAGTAAAACACATTCATGTAATAAAATCATTCTTACTAACCTTCCTAATGATTAATCTTGATTATTTTTACTTTTATTTAGCAAAGCAGCTTACAATTTTTAAATAACTTGTGTGTTCCTCCATTCTTATCAGGATTTTATTGGATTAGGAGGTTTTTGCCTCCGCAACCACCCGGGCTGAAGCTCGCTTGGCCTTCCGGTACCTATTAGCTGCTTCCAGAGTCCCCCGAGCCAACCAGGCTCGATAGGACTCCTTCTTCAGCTTGATGGCATCCCTTACTTTCGGGGTCCACCACCGGGTTCGGGAATTGCCGCCACGACAGGCACCGGAGACCTTATGGCCACATCTCCGAGTGGTCGCGTTGATAATGGAGGTGGAGAACATGGTCCACTCGGACCCAATGTCTCCAGCCTCCCTCGGGATCTGGTTGAAGCTCTGCCAGAGATGGGAGTTGAAGATCTCTTTGACTGGAGAATCTGCCAAACGTTCCCAGCAGACCCTCAAAGTACGTTTGGGTCTGCCAAGTCTGCCCAACTTCCAACTCACCACCAGGTGGTGATCAGTCCTCTCTTCAGCTGAGTGTCCAAGACATACAGCTGGAGGTCAGATGAAACAACCACAAAGTTGATCATCGACCTCCGACCTAGGGTGTCCTGGTGCCACGTGCACTGATGGACACCATAATGCGTGAACATGGTATTTGTTATCGACAAACTGTGACTAACACAGAAGTCCAATAACAGAACACCACTAGGGTTCAGGTCGGGGGGGCCGTTCCTCCCAATCACGCCCCTCCAGGTGTCACTGTCACTGCCCACTTCCCCCAATAGAACGACGGAGCCCCCGGTCGGAGCACTTTCCAGCACCCCTCCCAGAGACGCCAAGAAAGTCGGGTACGCTACACTGCCATTTGGCCCATAAGCACAAATAACAGTGAGAGACCTATCCCTGACCCGAAGGCGCAGAGAAACGACCCTCTCGTTCACCGGGGTGAACTCCAACAGATGGCGGCTGAGCTGGGGGGCTATGAGCAAGCCCACACCAGCAAGCCCACACCAGCTATGAGCAAGCCCACACCAGCCCGCTACCTCTCACTCTACTCCAGAGGAGTAGAGAGTCCTGCCTCTCTCGAGGAGTTGGGTTCCAGAGCCCGAGCTGTGCATGGAGGCGAGCCAAACTATCTCTAGTCGGTATCTCTCTAGGTACGTCGCTTCGGGCCCCGTGGGTTATGACCCGACCACCAGGCGCTCGCATGTGAGCCCCACCCCGGGCCTGGCTCCAGGGTGGGGCCGTGGTTGCGCCATATCGGGTGACGTCACGGACCTTGATTTTCCATTTCTCATAAGGGTGATTTGAAAACATGGGCATAGCAAATCCCATTTTGTAAATCCGACATAGTTTGTCCAATCATCATAAAACTTCGAGGATATGTCCACAGAAGTTCCTGAAACATACATTGAAAGTTTCATTCAAATCGACCACTGGGGAGCCCAACAAATGCAAAAAATATGGGTGGCATTACACATAGACTATGAATCAGAAATCTTTGTTTTCTTCATTCTATTTGTGAAAATGCAAAAAGATATTTTACTTCTAGAACACGTTTGACCAGAACCAGATCAAGAACTTTAAATTTCTAACAGTCTGTGTTGGCTTGAACCGTGTGAATTCCTGCTTGCAATCACATTTTTTATTATTTAATTTTGCATGACACCTGCCATGCTTTTTAGAAAGTAACACAATAATAATAATTTCTGTTTGTCCCCCCCAGGTCGCAAATTTCTCCTCCACAACCATTGCTGTTTTTATTGGAGTGGTGGGCATTCTGTCTATCGTAGCACAGGTAACACACACAAACACTCCAGAGGATATTTATATCCCCTTTACACATAGACCCCATTTACACTTGTCATTTCAAGTGTCACATATTCGGATTCAATCTAGATGTAATTGAATACACCTTTGTTTACACATAAAATTATATGCATCTTTGTTACAAATTACAAATCTGATAGCATCTGTCTTTGCCTTCAAATCAGATACTCAAATGCTGGCATATTGTCAATAAGAAAAAATAAACAAATAAATAACAAACGTCAGTAATGCTCCATCATAAGACTCTGACCTGTTGATAATTCCTGAACAATTGAAGCTTGCGCTCGTTTATACAGGGTAGACACACGGACTGACTAAAATGCACACCTAAAGGCACATTGTAACGGGGCTCAAGCACTTTGATTTGCTTAAATTCTCTATTCTCTACAACCAAGTTTGGTCACATATCTGCAGCTACAAATACTCCTATAGCATTAGTTATTGTTTTGACAAGATCCAGATTTACAGAGCGAGGCTGCTTGAACGCTGTGGGGAGAAAGACTAGCCTTCCAGTCTGTTTTTGTATTTTTCCACTGATCGACACATTCGGGTGATTCTGTCATAAATGACATGTTTAGTGTATCAAACTTTCTGGGTAAAACAAGCACACAAGAATTTCTTTTCCACGCATTCGAGTAGTAGACCTTCACTATTTTGACAGTAATTGTTTGGGTCACAGGGCATACCGATTGTCCTTCATCGAACGGTTCGGGACGAATACACGTATCGTTACACCTGACAACTATAATACATTTGCACAAACATATGGAGGGCTTGTGATTGGTGGAGATGCATAGACAGTATGTGCTTAAGTGTTTAAATGAAAATGTAAATGACACAAATAATTGTGTGCTCATACTACATCTACATACTCTTACATCTTTTAGCTACTTATTATAATATTAAAAAATGTGTATAACTCATTACTGTTAACTAAGTACAAGGTTAGTACAAAATAAAAAATCCCATTCCTCTCTCTCTATTGTCAGACTCTCTTTCTCACTCTACTGATGAGGACTCTGGGTAATAAAAACACCGTTCTGTTGGGTTTGGGCTTCCAGATCCTTCAGCTGGCCTGGTACGGCTTCGGATCAGAGCCATGGTGAGATCTGTGTGTGTGTTCTCTGTTTTTTGTAACAGTACATTCATTCTGTTGGGGTAAAGGGCCGATCACATAGAGTCGTAAAGAAGTAAAGACCCTCTCTTACTTGATTTGATTGGTTGTCTGGGCCAAGTTTGACATCGAGGAGTGGTGCGACTCACCTTGCACCTTGCGCTGAAAAGTTGAGAATATTGTAACTTTTATGCGGCTCTAAAAACCGTCAGAAAAATGCACCATGTAGCGTAACAAAGGAGCATGTGCATTATGGGATGAGCACAAGTGTTTGTTGACCGTTTGTACTTCAGCAACATAGCCCCATGGCAACTCAACATTATTTTCCAGCTGCATCTGCGTTTCATTCTCGAAATGTATGGTTTGCCTAAAGTGGTGTATACAAATAATGTAGTATGATGACCAGGGCTACAATCAACCCGCACAGTTCCATAGTAGGAGGCTGCTGGCTTTCCCCCCCATCTCTTTCTTTACTTCCGGGAGGTCTGCTGGAGTTTTCCGGCACTTAAATTCTAAACAATCGACAAGCAGTTTATGAAATATTGTTCAAAGACACATCTGGCCAATGAGGGATGAAGATGTCACATGACTTGTGTTCCTGCATTTTGGTCCGTTTCACCAACTCATCAACTGATTCAGACCAGGGCAAGCAGTGTGGTGTGACAAGGAACTGAAACGGCTGAAAATTGTACGCATCAAGTGTAAGTCTTTCACTTTCTGGTGCCAAGAGCGCCACCGTTACCCAGTTCCCTGCCAGGTGGGTTCAGTGCTGGAGTTCCTCCAGAGCCAGTTTTCGGCTGGACTCTCCCTCACTACACTTAAGGTGTACGTGGCGGAGATTGCAGCATTCCACAGTATGGTTGAGGGCCTCTCGCTAGGGAGGCACCGCTTTGTCACCAGTTTCCTTCAAGATACTTTGAGGATGAGGCCTCTGGCTCGAATCAGAGTCCCTGGGTGGGATCGGACAGTGGTGCTAGATGGACTGACCACAGCACCTTTCGAGCCAATGGACGATGTATCAGACAGGTGTCTGGCCTTAAAATTAGCATTTTTTCTGGCCATGACTTCTCTTAAGAGAGTGGGAGCTCTGCAGGCCCTGTTGGTGACCCCTGCTTACCTGGAGGTCGTTCCAGGCACAGTGAGAGCCATCCTGCATCCTAGGCCGGGGTTTGTACCTAAAGTACCCACTGAGGTGGCCAGGCCGGTGGTCCTGCAGGCATTCCATCCTCCTACAATGGCGGAACAAGATGGTAGGCTGCGACTGCTCTGGCCGGTCAGAGCCCTTGAGATTTATGTCCAGAGGACATCTCAGTAACACCATTCGGACCAGTTGCAGGTATGTTTCGGGCCCCCTCGTAAGGGCTGCCTGACTACCAAGCACACCATTAGCAGGTGGATTGTTGAGGCAATCATGATAGCTTACGAGGTGCGCGGATTGCCTTCACCTCTGTCTATCAGATGGCAGAGTTGGGATTGCGTTCCCATAGCATCAGCTGACGCAGCGTAGAGCTCCATTGAAAGGGACCGTCTCGGGTTACATTTGTAACCTTGGTTTCCTGATAGTGAATGAGACGCTGCGTCTCGCTGACTGATGACTACAGTGAACCTCCGGTTCTGCCGACATGTTTCACGTGTTGACGTTAAGCCAATCAAGATTGGTTGAAGTTGTACAGAGATTCAGATGCGGTCACACTGAGGGCGTGCCCATAGCATCAGCTGACGCAGCGTCTAGTTCCCTCTCAGGGAACCATGGTTACATACGTAACCAGAGACGTTTGGCTGCTTAGCTTATACTTAACTTATATTTTATTTTCAAACAGTATGGTTCACTTTTAACATTATGAGAGAGTCTTTTAGGATAATGGTCTTGGGTAACGATGTAAACATCCCCAAATCTAATTGAGAGCACGAAGTCTAACTAAGCCTAAACTCTGTTCATCCAGGAGCAACTTCTTCACAGTGGGTAAATAAATTGGATGTGCTATTTGTGAATGGGGCTTTTAACATAACATGTAATCCCACAAACTAATGTTATTTAATAATATACTAACTCTTAATTACAGTAACTACTGTAGTTAGTAAGCTAGTTAGCCAGATATGCTAAATATTCCAGCAAATAAACAGTGTTCTTGTGTTTTTGGTTTTGGAAAGAATAAAAGGCACCACTCTCCAAACTCTTTGTCAAGTATCACTAACTATAGAATAACGTACACCGCTTCAGCATTTACAAATCTTGACAGGCCTGTCGTCCTTACCTACTGTTATGTTCAATTCAATTTTATTGATATAGCCCAATATCACAAATCACAAGTTGCCTCAATTGGCTTTACAATCTGTACAATATACGACACTTTCTGCCCTTATCCCCACGATTCGAATAAGGAAAAACTGCCCAAAACAAAACTTAACATGGGAAAAAAAGTGATAGAAACCTCAGGAAGAGCAACAGAGGAGGGATCCCTCTCCCAGGATGGACAGACATGTAATAGATGTCGTGTGCACAAAATAGATTCAGAACAGAAGATCATACTATATACAATTCAAATGAAAAAATGTAGGTTGTAAAACAAAAGTGTAGAGGATGGATCCAGAAATCACAGTAGATACAAATTTGATGGAAATGATGAAATTGTAGTTGTTGGGATTCAGGTAGGGCAGGTTTGGTTATTAGCAGAAACATCAAAGATATTTATGAATATTTACAAAATACAAAATTTGTAATGTTATTAATTTACTAATATAGATTAATAATAACAAGGCACCACCCTGAAATCAATGACTAATAACCAAAGGTGAAAAAATGTTGATAATTAAATAGTACGTTACATTAAGAATGGACAGTAATGGGTGAATCTGAGTACTGACCATTGCAACCAGCTATTATCACAGCAAAAACACATAACCACAGGCAACTGGTTATAAAATGTACAATAATGTTTATTTAACCTTATTATCGCGTAACAATCAATAACTTCAGCAAACATTCACTAGAGTCTAAACTAAAGAAGCTAAACATACACAATCAGCAAGCCGATAGTGTGTGTGTGTGTGGTCAATAGGAAAAGCAAGGTGCGAGTAGACTTACCCATGCGGGTAGTCATGCAGGAGCTCTCCTGTCTCTTCCGCCAGCCTCCAGAGGATTTCTGTGTTCGTCGCCATTGCCCGGCAGCCTGCCCTGCTCTCGGGCCGTCCGCCCTTAAAATTAGCACTATCAGATGGACATCTAGTGTAGTAGTATTTGCCTAATGGTGTGTTGTCAGTAATAAGAGTTGAGAAGTTATTAAATAAAAGTCCAATAATCAAGGATTCTGTGGAAAGACTATTAAATGTTCAATTTCAATGCCATTTACCAGACGTTTTTATGTATAACTCCTCTTCTGTTAACTTTTGATTTTATTAATGTAAGTGGTCAGGGGGCAGACACCATCATTATGGGGTTATGGGTTGGTAAGTGCTCTCGAAGCGCAGAGAATTGTGTAGGACTGCAATTCTGCCTCCTGGTCTCAACTGTGAGTTGTCATGGTTTAGGTCCACTAAAGATCTCTAGATATGAGAGTTGCTCCATCCAAAGTGGGATGAATGCCTTCTCTCGTAATCCTAATCAATTCTCTTTTGAATATTTGCTACTACCACCAAGATAGTCCGTCAATTATCTATGAAAACTATGGAGCCCGATGTTTTTTTTAACATATGTATACACCAACTCAACATTGATTTTAGTGACCTCCGAATTGGCATAATTGGGTGTTCTTACTACGTGTTTCAACGTGAATAACAATCTGTATTTACGCTTATCTTTAGCCACCAGTTTTAAATAGGATTTAACGTCGCTTGCTCTGGCCCCAGGAACACATAACTATGGTCGCTGGTGTCACTAACTTCACATTTCTCAAAATGGAGCTGCCAGTAATCAGATTTAGGTTCTCAGCGGGTGTGTCACCGATTGGGGAGATCCAGATTGAAA
The DNA here is from genome assembly GCA_011952105.1 of Coreoperca whiteheadi. NCBI lineage: Eukaryota > Metazoa > Chordata > Actinopteri > Centrarchiformes > Sinipercidae > Coreoperca > Coreoperca whiteheadi. The sequence goes on along the minus strand of CM022482.1, from coordinate 3,959,110 downwards.
CGTGAACATATCGGTGGTGAACCATGGTCTTCTACAGCTAACAGTAGCTAGCTCTGGTCAGTCCGCACCAGCTACTGGGGCCTGGCTAACTACAGCAGCTAACGGTTGAGTTCCCATGGCAGAACCGTGTTTCCACATCACTAAGCCAACGTTACAAATAAACTACATTTATTACATGTACAAGAGAGAGCAGGAGGGGGAGAGAAGCCAATGCTACCTGCTAAGCTAAACAACGGTGGCTAGCAAAACTTATTTTAAAAAGTCGTTAAAATAGCAACAACTTTTACTTTACTTTTACTAGTAAAAGTTTAAATGTGACGATATAGCAGTCACTGTAACGAAGAATTGAACAAATTAGCTGTGGTGAGCTAGAGCAGCAAACTACCAGTAACACCGGTGAACGGAAATTAGACGATACACTTACCTCAGCACGTCATCAGTTAGCAATGATTGGTCAGTCTCTGTTAAAGGGAGGGGAACTGTCAATTGATTGTGAACAGTCATCAATAAGATTAATCAATAATTTAAAATAAAAAGATATTTATAAAACGTATACATTCTTTATTAACGAACACTACTGTTATCAGATTTCAGTTATGACAGAGAGAGAAGAAGGACCCAAATGCATGACTCAGGGAGAGGTTAGAAGGTTTACACAGTTTATTACAGATATTGGAGTTAAAGTGTATGAACCAGTTGTCGGCAGTGTGAAGTAGCGGAGGAGATTCTGTGAGCTGTTCCATAGTTCAAAAGGCTGTCTTGGCATGGTGGGGAGGCAGGTATACAATGGAAACAGACACTTTGAATCCAGGAAGCGTTTGTCTTGGCAGTGAGCAGAGCCGGTGGCAGGAAACTTAAGGCTTGAGCCAAGGCTAAACACAAGGAAATACAATTTAGGCATTAATCCAAAAACACATGAACAAGCGTTCAAAACTTTCTAGGCTGCAGTGTTACCACTTAAGTGAAGTCTGGAGTGAAGAACGGAGGTATTGGAGGTAAGTACTGCAGAGTCTTGATTGGTGGATGAGCCTCAGGTGTACATCAGGTAACGAAAGAGAACCTGGTGGGTGGTGATTGGCAGTAGATCCATGCCCTGGCAACACATTCACACACACAGACAAGGGAGAGACAAATAGGGGACTCATAAGGCACTGAGAAGTGGAGAAAATAAGGGGGGACTAGACGGACCATGACATCCAGTCATCATTCTTAATGATTCTACGCTGGCAGCTGATCATATATGACACTTGTGACTCCCATTAATTAAAGATTTAGGAAAGCTGTAATGCAGACGTTCAGTTGCAGCAGCAAACACTGCACCACAAAAATGCATTGTTAAAATGTTTCTTCTTGTTTTGTGCATGCACGTCACAAGTGTGAATGCTGAGACTGATGTTAGATACTCAACACACTGAAAAACAAAGGGATCGGATACATCCTTATATAAACATCTACATATGTACAACTTTCAGTGTGTGTGTGTTAACAGGATGATGTGGGCGGCTGGTGCTGTAGCAGCGATGTCCTCCATCACCTTCCCCGCTGTCTCTGCTCTGGTGTCACAGTCTGCTGATCCTAATAAAGAAGGTGACAAAAAATCTCCTCTCCTTTCCTCTGTGATTAATAGGTCAGTGTGTTATGGTGGAACATGTCTCTCTAATAACATCACCCGTCTCCTCCCCCTGCAGGTGTAGTCCAGGGAATGATAACAGGGATCAGAGGTTTGTGTAATGGTCTGGGTCCAGCTCTGTATGGATTAATCTTCTTCCTCTTTAACGTCGAGCTCAACACCATGGACCCCATCCAGGGAGAATACAACATAGACCCCCTGCCTCTGGACAGTCCCACTGAGGTAAAATATTACTGTTGTCATTCCTACAGTTATTTTGTGGCCTGCTCTTATCATGCTTTGTCAGAGGTGTAACAAAGATCAGTTTCATCCATGCAATGTTTAAAACCGTCCTCCTGATAAGTGCTGAAACATATCTATATCTTTTTTAAAGATGAATTTGACAGAGTAATGAGTCAAGTGTTGCTTAGTTAAGGTCCCTAGCATTGTCAGTGTCCTGTGGTTTTTTCACAGCAAAGGACTACCACTGCCTTCACATTAAAATGCATTTATAATGAAACAGTAGCTTTATCTTTAGCATACCACAGCCAATGAATGGTGCATAAAAGAAAGCATTTGGGGTCATTTATTTAACACTGTGCCAGTGAATAGTGATAAATAAGGTAATGTTAATCACAGGATAGCTGTGGTGCCACATCAATACAATTTTATTTATATATCTTTGCAATCTGTAACATACGTCACCCTCTCTCCTTTGACCCTTGATTCGACTAAGGAAAAACTACCCTAAAAAACCCTTTTAACAGGGAAAACAAATGAAAGAAACCTCAGGAACTGGGGAAAGACGGACCTGAGGGCTGTGCTTCTCGCCTGACAGGTTTCGAAGAAGAGGCCTTGACGGGTGCGTCAGGCCTCCAAGAGCTCCCACCCTCTGGAACTCTGCCTCATTACCCCACCACCAGTGGGGCTTTGGGGTAGGGCGAGTTTCATGCAATCCATGCCTCGAGATCTGCACGGTGGTGCAGTAGTCGGATGCAGGATGGCCTTAACTGCGCCTGGAGCAAAAGCCAGGTAAGCAGGGGCCACTGACAGGGCCTGCAGATCTCCCACTCTTTAGAGAAGTCATGGACAACAAAAATGCCAATTTTAAGGCCAGGCACTTGTCTGATGCATTGTCCAAGGGCTCAAAGGGCGCCGCGGATGGTCCGTCGAAAACACCATGGTCAGGTCCCACTCAGGGACTCTGACTCGAGCTGGAGGCTTCATCCTTAAGGTACTACGATGAAACTGGTTTATGGCTGCTCGCTGGGAAAGCACCATCTTGTAACCAAACTGGAATGCTGCGATCACAGCCACATACACCTTAAGTGTAGCAGGGGAGAGCCCAGCCAAAAACTGGCCTTGGAGAAACTCCAGCACTGAAGCCACCTGGCAATTAACTGTGTCAAGGTGGTGCTCCCGGTACCATACAGTGAAAAGCTTCTGCTTACCCGAGTACAGTTTAGTCATGGAGGGGGCTCGAGTGCAACCCCCTCGGGGCTGACAGAGCCTGCTCTCGGTCCAGACAGCAGACAGTGTGTGTCGCCGCTGGGCAAGTCCTCTTTTCGGGGCGGAAGGAGCCGCAATGTGGTCTTCTGGGTCCCAAAAATGGGTGGGAATTAGCGGATGAGTGTATCCTCCCGAGTGCCGCGGGACACGCCCCACATGGAATGCAGAGCTAGCCACTCTCCTTGAAGAGCACCAGCCGAGAGCAGAGTGTTCTCACAAGGAGACAGTCACAATGCTTGCAGTCAACCCCCTCAAGGGCTGACAGAACGTCCTCTCGACCCAAATGGCTAACACAAACTTGTGTGCGTCACCGGTGGGGATAATGCATCGGCAGGGAGGAATGCACTTGCCGAAACCGCTTCACACTTGTCATTTTTACAAAGACCCAGCGCACTTGCTGAAGATCAGAAGTCTGATGACAACAGTGAAGCCGTTTCCCTTAATAACTTCCGGTTTCGCCGGCGTGCATCACGTGTTTATGTTGCACCAATCAAGATTGGGCTAAGTTGTACAGAGATTCAGATGCGGTCATGCTGGAGGCGTTCCCCACGGCGTCAGCCAATGCAATGTTGCGTTCCCTTGAAAGGGAAGGGAACTTTCATCCAGGTTTTTATGTCCTTAAGGCATGCTTGAAGATTAGCTAACTGATTAGTTTCATCTGGCTTGATCAATAGATATAATTGGGTATCATCCACATAAGTGGATGCAGCAGAAAATATGCAAATATATACAGGCATTGGTATTTTACACATTAACTACTGTAAATGTGGTGATGTTTGCTAAATTTACATTATCTACAATTAGTGGACTGGCCGCAGCACCCACTAATGGTAGTAGTCCACTACTTGACCTGGTACTCTGGCATTTATAAACACCAAACAGAGCTTTTTTGTAAAATGCTCTTAATTCAAACCGAAATGAAACTACATTTTTATCTGCTACAGAATACATACCTGCTCTGTAAATCACATGCCTTTTGTTCTCCTTTGAGAAAAAAAAACATAAGCTAAAAGGGAAAGATGTAAATTTTGTATTTGTTGGTTTCATGATGGCACCCCCATCATTGCATTAATTAGTCACAATGCTATTAATTCCCCCATCTATGCTACGTCTAGGCGTAGCGTGGAAGGAAAGGAGGACCCAGATGCAGACTTTATTAGGCGAAGTGGAGGGTTTATTACCTGTGCCAGCGGGCAAAATCCAAAGAGCAAGGCAGGCAAAATCCAAAAACCAAAAGCAAAGCCAACATCAAAAATGTCCCAGAAATAAATCCAAACGACAGGAAAAACACACAGGACGAACAAACGCATGAAAGGACACCAGGAGGTAACAATGGGAGAGAACCACGCTGGAAATACAACCACGAACTGACTAAGACACAAGGAGAACACACTGACTAAATACTCTTAGGGAGGGGGAGACAACTAGACACAGGTGTACAACAAGACCCAGGTGAACCCACTCAGGGAATCACGGACAGGAAGTATACACAAGAGGGAACAGCCACCTTACCAAAATATAACAGGAAGAACCAGAATAAATACCAAAACATCGACTAAAAGACAATTTCAAAATATGACAAGAACCAACCAGAGAAACCTACAGAACTATAGCAGACTTGGGACAGTCAGAATAAATCAAAACACACTCCCAAAACCCCAAAATACACACTAACATGTTAACAACCCACAACGTAACAGTTTACATAGATGGAGAAATTGTTTTCATTCATACCATAGTTGCACAAAGCAGTAATGTCAGTGTTCTATCATTGGCAGACCATCTCATTGACTATAGCCAGACAGCAGGCTGCTACATAGTACAGACTTTGAACAACAACCCACATTAGCTTTCCTGCTTTAGTCTTGTGTTAAATAGCTAATTAGCTTCTCAGGTGTGGCACATTAAACAGCATGTACCTGCAAATGTCACTTGGGTCCAGTTAGATGCTAGTGTGGCCCTTACTCTTCAATTTCACTAACAACACGCTTCCCATGACAAATAGGCTACAGCAAAAGTTTTATTTACTTTGTCTCTCGTTCCACAGTGGCAGTCTGGAAGCCTGCCAGCTGCTGTCAATCAAATACAGGGACCGACACATCCCTGAAATAGGAAAAGGAGCTTTTTTCCCCAAAAATGTTCTTCCTTTTAATAATAAAAGCTATTAACAATAAACTTAAAAATGACTTTAAAATTATTTTTGACAGCAAAAAAAGTAGGACTAAATGCAATTTTAGTTGGACTTCATACACAGACATGTTCATACATGTAGAGACAGCATGTACGATCCACATGGTCATACCTTCTTGGCTGCTTGCACACGTCCACAAAACTTTCATGTGGACCCAGACACAGGCAGATGATGTACTGTACGTGATGTGGTCCCTCGTAGCTAAGTTGATGCAGAAAATATAGTTTGTGCTTATGTCAGTACATTTGAAAACTTGTAATTACATGTACTATATAAATTGCCTTGCCATGCTTAACTTACCAATATTGGATATACAGTAGTGTGCTCCACATGAAAGGTGTGAAAATGAAAGGAAAAATGTATCTCTCTTTCTCTCCGTCTCAGCAAGCCCTCATTCCTGGTCCACCCTTCTTGTTGGGGGCGTGTAGCGTGGTGGTCGCCTTCCTCGTTGCTCTCTTCATCCCTGAGAAATCCTCCAGCTCATTTTCCTCCAAGCTGTCCCTCAGTGACAATCCTTATCCAGACAGCAAAGAGTCGATGTCCTCGCAGGCTGGCGTCAACATCCACACACCCCTACCGGGCAGTGACGAGGAGACCCCTCCCACCACCAGGGATGGGGACTTTGAGCCACTGCTGCAGGACAGTATCGTTTGATGGACAGGTGGAAGGACCACAGAGGGTGGGGCTAACATCGTGGTTTGATTGATTGACAGCAACACATTTTCTTTGCCACAGGGCAAGTGTACTTTTATTGTCAGAAGATTGCCATTGACTAAAAGCATTGTTTCTTCATCAATGTTTCTTCACTAGAACGAGGTCCTCACATATTACTTCACTGACCAGGAGCGGAGGCAGTAACATCGTGTAAGCGACCATTAAGGATATTTTTCACAAGGGGGTGGGAGCAAAGGAATGGCTTAACACACCATCTACTGTTTTAAATCACCCTAAACCTTGCAAGGCCAATGCTGAAATAGAGTCGACCATTTGAGACTAATTTCACTCATGACATTTATATAAAAAAAGAATGTTAACGCCCTCTAATCAGATGTGGCTTGCCCAAATCCCACAGCCTTTTAGTGGGAGTCGCATATTCACAAGAGTTTACATTAGTTTTCACTAGCTAACCCTCTACTTAGTATTTTTCAATTTTGGTGCAATGGTTCGGTCTTGTGCTTTTGACGACTATAAAAGCGTCACTGGACTGCAATCTTTCCCTTGATATGATCCCATGATAAACAGGAGGGCTACAGCTACATACTAAAACTCCCCCAAAGACACACACTTATAGGACAGCCTCTCAGCCTCTCTGAGCCGCTAACATTAGCTCAGCTACAACACAGGTACCACACAGAAACTTTTACAAAGGGCATGAATGTGCTTCTGACTGTCAAAGGTCCAGCATATTTCCAGACACGGAGAGTCCGACTGCAGCTGCTCATGGCTGGTTAGCTGTCTTTTGCTCACTCCGGTCGGTGTCTCCTTACTTCCCGTGGCACACATGAGGACACGACCTTAAAGTGTTTGTCCTGCAGTCCTGTTCTGCATTTTTAAAATATACTGGGAGGGAGGAAGCTAGCAGAATTTAGGGGTGATGTTACACTTTAAATGGAAACCATCATTGGATTGACAAGAGGAAGGTCCAACTGCATTTTTTCATGGAATGGGCATGCCCAATTTTGAGATACGCCCACATTAAATCCCTTGAAGGGAAAGAGAAATATTTTTCATGGATGGATTATTGTTCATTTTTAAACTTAAATGTTTGATTGTTTTTGAGATAAACAATAAACGTTGTTTTTACCTTCAGCTGTATCATTTTGAAGCTGTATTTTAATGTTGTATGTTGTATGTCTTATTGGTTATTGTACAAAAGAAACATGTATGCAAATTATTTACAGCAGCCAAAACATCAGTGTTGATGTATACTCTTGTTTTTGTTAAAGAACAGTTTTTTTGTTAGTTTATTCTTTTTGGCAGGGTTAAGAGATTTTTGTGTGTACAGTGCCTTACCTGCTATGAGCTATCAATGCTAACAAGGTATGACTGTAATGAGCTGAGATATGAGTCAGCCACTTGAAATCCCACATTTGCAAATATCAATTTTAAGTTATTTCCGTCTCGGTCATTTTTACAATGGCGTATTATCAGGGCCATTATAGGTTTAAAAACATAAATAATAACATTCCAAGAAAAACTCAGAATTTCTGATTTGTAAATTTAGAAGACGTTTTTTTTTATATGTTCTGTGATAATAAAGTCATAAATTTGTTAGAAAAAAGTTTTTTGTTGTTGTCAAGAAACACATAGCTTCACTTTTCAAATTGGATGACCTAATCAGATTATACTTTGCAATTGGATTTATCAATAAGGAAATAATTGTCCATAATTTTATTTTTATTTTTACCTACAATGGGCTTAATATGACGTTGTACAGTTTAAATTTGCTCTTTCTTTCAAATTAATCCAGAACAAGAAAGAGGGAAATATTTCAGGCAATGCATTGGTAACTGGCCTACAAATATATTTATTGTATATATTCTGAAAACTTGGAGAAACAAAAGAATCCTGAATGATACTGAAGTTGAGTAATATAAATGAACACCTCAATAGTTTTTACTCAATTTCACAAGTATCCCCGTTTGTCACTCTACCTCAGATCTTTAAAACACACTAAACCTGGATTTACTAGTCTTCTATCACGTTTGTTTTATTTTTTAAATCACTTTATGAAAGTGCTAGCTGTCAGCAGTAGGAAAAACTCAGAGCTGCAACTCTGGTGTTTAGCTTTTATCGGTTCAGGTGCCTACACTTTGAAATCATATTGTTTAGGTTTCCAATATTGCTCTAATTTTGACTTATACTTTGTTGGCAGTCCAAACTGCCCAAGGAACAAATGTAAAATTTGAAAATTAGATACTAGAAGCAAGTGCAAGTCCAACAATAACTGGTATGGTAACACATCTCATGAAAGTTTTTTGTTTATATCAATTTGGTGATAATTGAACGTTAGGTGACATTGTTATACAGTTTTGAATATTTATTTCTGACACCATAAAGTTGTTCCAAAACGGCTCTGATTTTCCAGGGTCTTGCTTGCTTTCGATTCCAAGTTGCGCTGTGTTATATTGCGAGTGTTTGGACCCCAAAATACTTTCTTGTAAGTCTAGCTTTTACTTCAAACATGAGATCAACTGGTCATTTGTGTGTTAAGGATGTCTCATAACCCACATTCCTTGGGGTTAAAAACATATGGAGGTCAGCAGGAAAGCTATTTGTTTGATTTGTTCCTTGATTTTTCAGTCCTGTGTAGCTCAATGGCACTAACAAAGTCTGGGTTGGGGGTTCAATTCCTGTTGTGACGCTAAACAGTTACATATGACCATGATCATCATTCAGGTTAGACTATGAAACAAACAAATAATTCCCCCTTTCTTCTGTTATTCATACCTAATTATGTTTAAATGTTACTGTACTAGTATCCTGGTAATCAGTTTTATTCTTTGGTCATATTTAGAGCATGATGATGAAACAAAGAGAAACTGGTTATTTGCATCCTTGCAACTCATCTACTTTTTAAAATTAATTTTAAAAGGTGCTAGATCAGATCAACTTATCTGCAATTTGCCTGGTACAAACTTAACTTTCTTTATGGGTTGAGAAAATTCTCCTTCTTCTTAAGATAAATAATCTACGCTAAATCATTACATTTATACTTAAAACATGTACAGATACCCCGTTTACACAAGCCCTAACAGGATTGAATCTTCGTGCATCCACGGGAAAAAGAATATATTAAAAGATCGATCTCAGATTTTATGAATAAATATTGGTTAATTCAAATGAAGATCGATTTCAATCTGCAAATCGATTTTTTTTAAACCCAGCTCTAGAAAGGACATCATCAACCATTTGCTAACACCATGGATAGACCAAAGGTAAGTCCTATTGTATTTATTATATTTTTCCAATGTTTTCAGCCTTGATTGTGTCTGTCACAATCTGTTACTCATTTTATCAGAATTTGATAAATTATTAGTTTTAATTATTAAGTTTGTCTTTGACTTTGACGGTAACATTACATTCCACACCACATCTATTCCTGAGAAATGGATAACATTAGCATTGTTCTGCACCATTGACTGCTGCTGAAAAGCAGAGGCAATACAGTATATACCTGATGGCAAGTGGGGGGAGGGGATGGGGGGTGTGGGTGGTGTGGAGGGGGGAGAGCTCTTGAGCTCCCCCTATCCCCCCAGAAATGAAATTACACCTAGTGAGTGCTCTTAAGCTCCCCCTATCCCCTCAGAAATGAAATTACATCTAGTGAGTGCTCTTGTGCTCCCCCTATCCCCTCAGAAATGAAATTACACCTAGTGAGTGCTCTTGAGCTCCCTACTTACTTACTTAAGTATGTCCATCACTGCCGGTTCTTATCTAGGCTATCACACAGTTTTGGGGGCCAGACTGTAACGTTAATTAATGCAAAATCCTCATTTTGTTGGGATCTTAATAGTTTTATTTACCAGGTATCTGCTGTGTGATCAGTATACCAGAGGACATAGAAATTGTGGAAGATACATTTTGTTGTTTTTGTTTGTCTTTATAGAGTATAGAACAACACCACCTGTCACTTTTTAATCCAAGTTTGATGAAGCCCCGCCCCCACAGAAAATAAATAAAAATAAAATGAATAAACTAATTGACTGAATTAAATAATTAAAACAAATTAAAAATTTAAATTAATTAAATAATGGCTTTAACTAAATTCAAGTTTTTTAATTTAGAGATCAGTAGGAGGGGATGAAGTAATGAGTGAAAATGTTTAATGGGGTTATACGGAAATTTCATTAAACTAGATGAAATTAAAGTTTAAAGTGTATCTTGAGTTTAAAGTGCATTTCTGAATTTGGCGTTCTCTCCCCCTTCTGTCTCCTCTCAGCAGGGCCTGTTCAGCTGTAGGTGATGTGTGTGTGACAATGACTGTCCCCTCCCCACCCTCCAATACACAGAAACAACCAGGAAATCATTCTGGCTTTACAATTAATGTGTAAAATTCCTACATTTGTAGCTACATAATGTCTCTTTAAAATGTGCATCATGTTGTCAAAAAATCCACAAAGCCGCCCGTCAGCACAAATATAAAACAAAAAGTCTTACACTTCAAGACCTCCCCCTGAAGTGTAAAATATAGTTTTTAACAGTTAAAACTTGCCTATGTCAAACTTGTATGCTCTGTATGTGTCTGTGTGCGTGTGAAACAATATTTCCACCCCTCCCTCATTATCTCCAGAACACCAGCATTTGTTTTTCAAACCGTCATGCAATCAGTCTCAATGTGGATCAATATAATACAATATTTTTACCTTGTTACAGCTCAACCATGAACACAAGCTAAATTGTCTTTAATGAAGAATGTTTACTTTAAACATTGTGTCAGTAAATGCTTAATGTTGTTGACTTAAGCTAAATAAAAACAGGAATATTCCCATTAATGTATATTTTGATCTCTGTTGTTTTGTATGCATCATGTTGTCAATAAATAAATTAACTAAAATAAACCCCCAAATGAATTTAGCCAGTTAGGCTAGCCTTTTGCACAATGCTTGAGGAAAAAACACACAAGTATAAAATATAGTAAATGAAGGTCATTTTAAGAAAAAACACAGAAAAAGCTCTGTTGACACAGAAAATCTGAAATTAAGGCTGTCTCTTATTTAAAAACAGCCCCTTCCTGGAATGTATTTGAATATGACACACATCTTTTCTTTGATTAATCCAATATTTAGAGCTTGACTCTGTGTGTCTGCTCAGCTGTGCACTCATGTGTGGTGGAGTATTGTAGCCATAGGGACGGCCCACATTTCCCAGCATGCACTGCCTAGTGTTAAAAGTAGTTTACGTCTTCTATCTCATGTTCTAAAATGCAAATGTTAGTTTTTGTTAGTGCCTGTAATGTGTCTGTTCAGAATATTGTGGTTTTCTTTTTGGTAGTTGTTATTTTTTGGTTGCTTGTAACCATAGGTGAGACGGCTGTTACAATTTATGAAACTTAGGTAGGCGGAACCGGTCAAACCATGGCAGGAATTGACCTATGTTTCAAAAATAAAACAATAACTGAAAAACATGTTTAATAATGTAAATTCTGTATGCTTCTGCACATGATGAAAACTGAGCCGCACAGCTTCACAAACAATTCCAATGTCACGCAAACATTGTGTCAGTCTCATCCTTCTGAACAACTTAACAAAAGACAAAGTTATTTTGTGTCTTTACCAGTCAAAAACTTGCCAAGATACTTAATGTCGGCTCTTCCAAATAAGTTCACTTAGTAAAGTGTTATGACAAATCCAAGATTCACTATAATGTTTAAAGATACACATGAAATACTCTGAGAAGATGTTATTTCTGATGATATAAAGAAACATGCATTTTGCCATTGTTTTTCAAAAAGCCCGAGGGGAGGGGGGGGTTGATGGAAGCATGTCTGTAAAACGGTTCATGAATAAAGAGGAGGGAGCTGTGACCCGTAGGACACGGCTAGCATAGCGAAACGTCATGGGTTAAAAGGTAAAGTTGACTAGTTGCTGTTCAAGTGTTGGAACAATGAAGCCAGAGCCTCTGATCGGCCGCCATAGCCTCTGGTTGGATATCTTCTTTGGCTCAAGTCTATCTGTATTTGTCGCAGTCAACTGTTGGCCATAGCCTGCATTAAAAAAACCTCTCAAAATAACACAAAGGGAAAACCCCGGCCTTCCCGAGGAGAACGATGCAACGTTCAACGCCATGGTGGACCGGTCTAAAGGAGGCCATTGGTTCAAAGTGACTTTCAAAGGGATGATATCAAGCTACCAAAGATTCAAGACTTCGTTTTCCATTGAATGCAACGAAAGAGTGAAAAACGTCATGGATGAGATACACCAGAACCCGTACACGCACGGAACCTATTTCTCGTATTTCGTATCGCACACGGTCTGCCACTCTTTTCTGCAAGCTGTGAGGGAAGCCGCAAAGGAGTCTCCGACCCCCCATGCTCCTATTGGCAATGTGAATGATCTGACTGATCACAACTTTGATGTCTGGCTTACCGTCAAGATGGATCACAACCTACACTATGAGAGTAAGATTGAGACCAGCGACTTTATGCATTTGTGAGCTGTGAATGTGTACGCTGAGCAGAGGATAACGCCGTGTGTCATGTAGCACCACTATATTGTACACCTGAACAAATAAACACCTTTTGAAAATGTACGTTTGTATCCGTACCCTAACTCCTTAGAATAATGCTATGTGACACAGAGGCATGGTATGTTCAAGATGAGGGAGGAAAGAGATTGTGTATCTGAGGAAGGGTTAAAATGTTTTGAATCGGACGAGTTTTATTAGATACTAAAGGTTAAACTAATGATGACAGCCTATATTTTTTATATACTACTCACTATCGTGCCAGGTGTGACACTGATGAACAGAGGAGACAGTAGGACTTAGAAAAAGAGAGAGGGAAGTAGAGGAAAGACAAAGAAACAGGGAAAAAGCAAAGGCAAAAAATCCGCATTGCAGCGAAAAAGGTGGAAAGAGGCTCATAAGAGGATATGTGGAGTTATTAAGTGAAATGTGATACAATCGATATAGCATCTGAGAAATAGCAAAACAAGCACTAACAGGCACTACGGCAACATTTTGTATCACCTTGTCATTTGCAAGTGCCTTCATCATTTCAAGTGTTAACTATAAAAAAAGTTATTTTTGGCCAAGAAAAAGGTATTTGAAGAATGCCCTGTTACGGCCAGCCGTATTAGGTTTTGTGGATAGAGAGGCATGAACTTTTTTGGAGGAAGAGTGAGAGCTCTTCATTTCCCCGAGCAGCTCTGTCATCCACAGGTGACGGGGCCAGTGCAGATTTGTGGAGCAGTGGATGATGAGGCAGCTGCTGATTGGCCGACTACAGTCATCGTACTTGTTTATCTTCCGGCGTCTGCGGAGAGAAGAGTGTTGGAGTGTTGGCGTTGGAGTTGGAGAGTTGGAGAGTTAGAAGCCGAGTGAGAGAACTACTGTTAACTGTGCTATTTTGTGACTGTTTGTAGTACTGGCCTTGCCACCAGTCCTATGTTTGTAAATATCTGTTTTAAATAGTAGACCTAGAGTTTAAATAGCACGAAGCTGTAGGGGTGAACCGCCATTTGTTTTGGGACCACCGTTTTTCTACTGTTTCAGTTTAGGAGTGAGGGCTTAGTAAATGTCTTTTTGTTTGTTCTTTAGTTCTGATAGGGTTTAGTTAGGGGTCTACCGAGTGTTATGGAACTTTTGTTATTGTTTTGGCCTGGGTTCACCCTGAAGTCATTTGCTTCATTATTGTAATAGTTACTGTGTGTTGCCTGGTAAATAGATATAGACCGCGCACAGCACGGTTGGTCAACTAACAAAAGTTGGTGTGTGGTCATTTGTGTTGTGTTCCAGCACCCCTAGACAGGGACGTATCACTCCCCTCCAGTCAAGCCAGAATCTAGTCAGCTGTCGACCTGAGACTTCAAGGTCAGGACAGAAGTTTAATAGTGTAAACACAGATCATGAAGATATATTTAAGTATAGAAAGGCAAAGGAACTGTATCTAGGTTTAGGGTTTTCTGCGTTTTTTTCATATCTTCATAAATTTATGAAGATATATGTTACACTTGAACCTGACATAAAATCCTTCGTGTGATGTGAACATCTGGTTCCCTTTCAAGGGCACCTCAACTCTGCGTCAGCTGACGCTATGGGGAACGCCTTCAGCGTGACTGCCTCTGAATCTCTGTATCAACTTAGACCAATCTTGATGTTGCCTAGTAGGCCTTGTCACACTACATTGATTTTACGGGGCAAGGCATACGGGGCAGCGGGTCAGGTTGGGCATGTCCGCATGTCATGGCATGTGTGCGGGTGTGCCCAGCCGACCCGCTTAGGACCTCGACTTTGGCGGGGCCCTCACATCCGAGGATGGGACGGAGTTCCGCCATGCCACGACGGCGGTTTAGCCCCCGTCGCCAGAGGTCTCAGGCCTGAGCTGAGGGTGGACCACCTCAGCCTTCGAAATCTCGCAGCTCTTACATGCTGGCTTAGAAAGCGAGTGTGGCCCAGCGTCCCCCTCCCTAGCGGCCAAGGGGCTGGCTCCAGCCTGCTCAAAGACAGACCTGAGGGCCATGCTTCTCGCCCGGCAGGCCTCACAGAGAAGGCCCTGACTCGAGCGTCGGGCCTCGGAGGGCGCCCGCTCCATCGGGATCGAGCACTTGGCTGCTCCCCCATTGTGCCCTCGGGAGCTCAGTCTCTTAGTCCTGCCGCCGGTGGCGCTTCGGGGTGTGGCGAGTTCCGTGCAACCGCTGCACGGCTGTGCAGCAGTCAGGCCAGAGTTGCGTCCTTTACTGAGGCCTGTAGATGTTCCTTTCTGGTTAAATCCCGCCGTTCCAGCGCTTCGGGGTACCGCAGCTATCACATTGCAAGTTCGGGGGTTGGTCAGTTATGTACATGCTGATCCTCGGGGATTCCCGTCGCTGCAGCGCTTCGGGTAACCGAGGCCGCCACTCCAGGTCCCATAGACACCAGCCTCGAGTGGTTGGTTCCCCTGAGGGACTCTTCTGCCCGCGTTCCCAAGACGCAGCGTATCGTTCCCTATCAGGGAACCATGGTTAAATATGTAACCTGGTAAGGTTTGGGGGCAGAAAACTCCTTTAATCGCCATGAAATAATTGTGGTCCAAATCCATACGCTACATTTAATGCTTTGTGAAAATTCAGATATGCATGTTGTCTGTGAATCAAATACTGTGCGAATAAGGCTAAAGAGGACAAGTGATCCTAAAAGGGCTTTTATTGAAGTATGCAAGCAGAGACAATGACTCAAATAAGCATGTCATAAGACCTAACTTTGCATTTATTTTCATGTGAACACCAAGTAAGATAGATGTTAGACCTATTTGTTACACCTTCTTTATTTGTACTTACCTCTTATCAACAGAAAAATACAGAAAGCGGCTCCAACTATTGATAAAGGACCATCCATCTCCAAAATCCAAAGTCAACAAGTTGCTTTGGCAAATCTCAGGCACATCCCTAAGGAGAACCGTGTTGTTCCATACTAATTAATTAATTAATTATGGATCGCTGAATCTCCTGTCTGCATAATACATTTTCTCTTGGGAACTAATAAAGACACCTTGACTTTGACCATATAGCAGTAGCTGAGGAAAGAGAGAGAGTGACAGACAAGTCATTGCAGGAATAGTCACCAGCAAAGTCCTGAAGTAGTACAGGCTGCAACGATTGGCAGAGGATGTTTTTGGCTTCAATGCTGCATCAGCTGACGCTTTGGGGAATGCCCTCAGCGTGACCACCTCTGCAGCATCCTGTTCCCTATCAGGGAACCAGGGTTACATACGTAACCTGCTACGATTTTCAAGGATGAGGTGAACAAAACTGGCAAATGAAAACGTCTGCAGGAACCAGAGGAAGAAACACGATGGGATTACTGCAACGCTGATCTCAATGGTGAGGTTGTTCTTTTCACGTGATGTCAGCAGGATCACAACTGAAAATAAGCAAACAGTGACAAAAGAAAAGAAGAAAATGGAAAATAGATCACTAGTGTTATACATTACAGTGAGGTGGACTTTCTGCTGGGGCATGGGCCTGTTTGGTGGACTATGCATGGCAGGGACGTCCACTTCCCTGAGACAGACCTAAACCTGACCGCATACCGCATGGTTTTGCTTCAGGGTCTTCAGCTGGGGACCATCGGTCATTGACGTTCCGCCCCTTAACCCAGAACATCTCCTGGTGGCGGGGCAGTGAACAGTGACGTCTCCTTGACACCCTCTGCAGCAAAACCTAATTGGACGTTACTCCTCAATCCTTATCTCATCGCTTCAGCCAAAGCCAGTGGATTGCTTTTTCAGCTTCCTCTTTGGTGGATCTGCTCAGTGCTGTTTTACAGCCCAATAGAACATGCTGGAGTGAGGCATTGATGGTCCTGCAGAGGTCACAGCACGTCTTGCTGATGTTTCAGTCTCCCTATCACCTTCTGCACCTCCTCCTTGGCCATCCATTTCCTTCCAGTCTGCACTCTGGCATCCGCATCAGCCACTTGCTTGTCGGAGAAGTCTCTTAATTCCATCAACAGCCTTGTCTTTTCCTGCCTGTAGCTCAGGATGATGGATTTCAGGCGTAGCTGGAGTGAATTCCAACCATACAGCTGAGAAGCATCGTGGTAGGCCGAGCCATTTGTGGATTAAGTAGTTGGCTTTTGTTATTACTTCACCCTTGGAACAGGGTGAAGTAATAACACCACACCTTATACTTTCCAGGTAGCTGGCTTGCGTTTATGTTGGACAGGCCTTCTGACAGCTGCCGAAGGATAATTTTCCCCATATCCTTGTCTGAGAGATCCGATGTATAAAGGCTTCCCAGGCTTCGGATGGGCTGATCCACGATGTGGGGGATGTCTTCCCCACTAATGGTGAAAGTGACTATCATTTCTCTCCCCCTTTCGCAATGAGAGGCTCCTTGACTTCTGTGGCTTGAACTTCATCCTGGCCCAAGTGATCAGCTTATCCAGCCTCTTAAGCAGCCTTGATGTGCATGGGGCGGTTCGTAATAGGCAGGTGATGTCGTCCATATCGCTCCTTAGGGGCGGGAGTCTCTAGCCTGCAGGCAGCCGGACCCCACCCACTACCTGCCTTGCCCCGATCAGGATGACCTCAAACGCTGCCACGAAGAGGATGGGGAAATGGAGCATCCCATTGCGATCCCTACTTCCAGTTGTTGCCAGCCAGTGGTGACTTTTGTCAGTGCAAAGCACATGTGCATGTACTGGAAGTAGTTCTTGATCATGGTCCTGATGTTGTCTGGGATGTAAAAGAATTCCAGAGCGTAGGATATAAGCAGGTGTGGCACTGACCCATAGGCATTGGCTAGGTCTAGCCATATGACGTGCAGATCTTTTTTCTCCCTCTTAATGGTCTGGATCTGTTCCCAAATCATGGAAGCCTGCTCTACACAACTAGGCAAACCTGGAATCCTGGTTTTCTGGCAGCTGGTATTGATGTAGTTGTTCTCCGTGAGGTAGGTAATGCAACCGCAAGGGGGCACAAGCCAGTGTCTTCTTGTGCCAGTCCCAAGTCTGGATAAATGCGAAGACGAAGAAAGAGAGGAGGAAGGTGTGTTCGTAGGCAGAGAGAGAAGAGGAAAGCTAAGACTGTAGGACTGACAGTAGGGCCTTTGAATGTTGGGTCTATGACAGAGAAGGATAGAGAGTTGATTGACATGATGCAGAGAAAGAAGGTGGACATACTGTGTGTCCAGGAGACCAAGTGGAAAGGTAGCAAGGCTAGAAGCTTAGGAGAAGGGTTCAAGTTGTTCCACCATGGGTCAGATAGGAAGAGAAATGGAGTAGTTGGAGTTATCCTTAAAGAGTTTGTGAGGAATGTTCTAGAGGCTGCATAGGGCGGCTGTGGCTTGGTGGCAGAGCGGTCGTCCACCAAGCGGAAGGTTGGCGGTTCGATCCCGGCTTCCCCCGGCCATGTGTCAAAGTATCCTTGAGCAAGATACTGAACCCTGAACTGCTCCCGAAGCTGCGCCTTCGGTGTGTGAGTGAGTGTGACTGGTTAGTTTAATTTGTACTGATGGGCAGTTAGCTCCTGCCATCAGTGTGTGAATGTGATGTAGTGTAAAAGCTCTTTGAGTAGTCAGAAAGACTAGAAAGGCGCTATACAAGTACAGTCCATTTACCATTTAGAGGTGAAAAGAGTATCAGACAGGTTGATGAGCCTGAAGCTGGAAATTGAAGGGGTGATGTTCAATGTTGTGAGTGGTTATGCCCCACAGGTAGGATGTGAGTTAGAAGAGAAGGAGAAATTCTGGAGTGCAGAGCATCCCCAGAGGTGATTGGTGCAGATTTCAATGGGCATGTAGGTGAAGGGAACAGAGGTGATGAGCATGAGCAGAAGGACAGATGGTGGTAGACTTTGCAAAGAGGATGGAAATGGCTGTAGTGATCACTTTCGTCCAGAAGAGGCAGGAGCATAGGGTGACATATAAGAGCGGAGGTAGAAGCACTCAGGTGGAGTACATCTTGTGTAGACGTTGTAATCTGAAAGAGACCAGTGACTGTAAAGTAGTGATAGGGGAAAGTGTAGCCAGACAACACAGGATGGTAGTGTGTAAAATGACTCTGGTGGTGAGGAAGATGAAGAGGACAAAGGCAGGGCAGAGGACGAAGTGGTGGAATTTGAAAAAGGAAGAATGTTGTGTAGTTTTCAGGGAGGATCTGAGACAGACTCTGGGTGGTCAGGAAGTGCTCCCAGATGACAGGACCACTACAGCTAATGTGATCAGGGAGACAGGTAAGAGGGTACTCGGTGTGTCATCTGGAAAGAGGAAAGTGGACAAGGAGACTTGGTGGTGGAACGAGAAAGTTCAGGAGTGTATACAGAGGAAGAGGGAGATGCAGCATCAGGTGAAGGTAGAGGTGGCAAAGGCCAAACAAAGAGCATATGAGGATTTGTTGGACACTAAAGAGGGAGAGGTGGATTTGTACAGGTTGGCCAGACAAAGAGATAGAGACGGGAAGGATGTGCAGCAGGTTAGGATGATTAAAGACAAGGATGGAAATGTATTGACAGGTGCCAGGAGTGTGATGGGAAGATGGAAGGAGTACTTTGAAGAGTTGATGAATGAGGAAAATGAAAGGGAACGAAGAGTAGAAGAGCTGCCTGGTGTGGAGCAGGAAGTAGCAAAGATTAGCAAGAGTGAAGTGAGGAGGACGTTGAAGAGGATGAAGAGTGGTACGGCAGTTGGTCCTGATGACATACCTGTGGAGGTATGGAAGTGTCTAGGAGAGGTGACAGTTGAGTTTCTGACTAGTTTGTTTAACAAGATCTTGGAGAGTGAGAGGATGCCCGAGGAATGGAGGAGAAGTGTACTGGTGTCAATTTTTAAGAACAAGGGAGATGTGCAGAGCTCTGGCAACTACAGAGGAATAAAGCTGATGAGTCATACAATGAAGGTGTGGGAAAGAGTAGTGGAAGCTAGGCTAAGGGCAGAGGTAAGCATTTGTGAGATGCAGTATTTGCTTTGAGGATGCTGATGGAGAAGTACAGAGAAGGTCATAGGGAGTTGCATTGTGTCTTCGTAGATTTAGAGAAAGCGTATTACAGGGTGCCGAGAGAGGAGCTGTGGTATTGTATGAGGAAGTCTGGAGTGGCAGAGAAGTATGTTAGAGTGGTGCAGGACATGTATGAGAGCTGTAAGACCGTGGTGAGGTGTGCTGTAGGTGTGACAGAGGAGTTCTAGGTGGAGGTGGGTCTGCATCAAGGATCGGCTCTGAGCCCCTTCTTGTTTGCTCTGGTGATGGACAGGCTGATGGATGAGGTTAGACAGGAATCTCCATGGACTATGATGTTTGCATATGACATTGTGATTTTTAGTGAGAGCAGGGAGCAGGTGGAGGAAAATCTGGTCTGCTCTGGAAAACAGAGGAATGAAGCTTAGCCGCAGTAAGACAGAATACATGTGTTTCAATGACCCAGGTGGAACGGTGAGGTTACAGGGAGCAGAGGTGAAGAAGGTGCAGGACTTTAAGTACTTAGGGTCAACGGTTCAGAGCAATGGAGACTTTGGAAAAGAGGTGAAGAGGCGAGTGCAAGCAGGTTGGAGCGGGTGGAGAAAAGTGTCAGGTGTGTTGTGTGATAAAAGAGCAAGAATGAAAGGAAAGGTGTTCAAGACGGTGGTGAGACCAGCGATGTTGTACAGCTTAGAGACCGTGGCACTGAAGAAAAGACAAGAGGCAGAGCTGGAGGTGGCAGAACTTAAGATGTTGAGGTTCTCTTTGGGGACGAGGATGGACAGGATCAGGAATGAGTACATCAGAGGGACAGCTCATGTTAGATGTTTCAGAGATAAAGCCAGAGAGGCCAGATTGAGGTGGTTCGGACATGTTCAGAGGAGAGACTGTGAATATATTGGTAGAAGGATGCTGAGGTTGGAGCTGCCAGGCAGGAGGTCTAGAGGAAGGCCAAAGAAGAGATTTATGGATGTAGTGAAAGAGGACATGAAGTTAATTGGTGTGAGTGAAGAGGATTCAGAGGACAGGGTTAGATGGATGCACATGATTCGCTGTGGCGACCCCTGAAAGGGAGCACCTGAAAGGAAAAGAAGAAGTTCTCCGTGAGGTAGGTGGACATTCTTCTTGCCATCACAGATTTTTCCCTCCACATTCAGTATGCTCCTGAACTGCTCAATGGTCTTAGCGTTCTGTTGTGTGGGAACAGAGACTGCCACTGCCCTCTGCCACTTATATGGTATGGTCTGCTTAGTCCAGGTGATTCTTGTCAGGGTCCATAGCGGTTTTTTCACTCCTGGGCAGTTCTTATACAGCTTGTACTGTATTCCGTTCGGGCCTGCAGCTGAAACGGATTTTGCCCGCTGGATCACCTGCCTGACCTCGCTGAGCTTGGGTGGTGGTGCGTCAAACAGGGCTGATGGTTCTGAGGGTCTAGGCACATACCCTGGCGAGCCTAGGGGTTTGTATCTTGCTGGATCACTGTACTGAGTGCAGATGTTCCTCAAGGAGCCCGCATGCATGTCGGAATGAATTCCTGAAGAAACTTGATGTTTCCTTCTCCTTCCTTTTTTTCCGTCTTCTGATGCGTTCTGCCCTCCGGAAGTTAGCAAGGCGTCTTCTGATCTCATCCCACAGAGCTTTCAGGCCATCCTTCTTAGACTCCTCTGCCTTTCTCCAACACTTTCGGAGCTGCCTTCTGCTTGCAGTCCGCTAGTGGGAGGAAGCCGAGAATGTGACTGGGCCTCATTGACTACTGGATTTACTGTACAAAAAACACAACTTTACAGCATTCACAGATTTTGGTGAAACTAGCGATATAGGGCTCTGAATTTGATGAATTTACTATGCATCAGACCACAAATGAGACAAGAATTAGATTTGAAACACAATAGACACTGCAGTGTTTCTGGGAGCTGAGCCTCACAGATTACTGTACAAAACACGACTTTTTATATTATTTTAACTTTATTCACTGATCTTAATAACTGTATGGTGATGACACTAAATGTATCTTGCATTACAGCAGCTACATTTGCAGCATCACAGAGATCATATTTTATGGAGAAAATATTTTCTGGTTTTCCCTCTAATGTACTGGCTGCTCTACCTCAACTCTCTGCAAATTACGAAGTTTTCCGATGAACAGATAGCTTTACTTGTTGCTAAAGTAACCACAAAGTACTGCTTAACTATGGTCCTATTAGGGGGGCGCTCGTGTGCAGTGATGGAGTAGATGTGTTTCCGAAATGCTCCGTGCCTTCTCCTTAATTTTTCTTTTATATCATTGCACTTTAACATTATTTTACGTTGGTTTTCTCTTAAAACTGTGCTGTACCCTGTCCGAAGTGGGTTTATGTCAACATGCCTAAGAAAGATGATAGTCAGAGGGATGCATCCAAGATGAGTCCATTGTCCGCTAGCAACGAGGCTATTTTAGCTGGTATTGCTAACCACGGGCTGTGCTTGTGAAAATCACCTCTCTCATAGAAAACTTTGGAGGACCGCCTTGACGCAATTGAAGTAACGCTATCATCGCTTCAGAAAAAAAAACATGAAATTTTGACGAAACCATGTCAGCTAATGAAAGCCACATAACAGCTTTGGAAGCTACATGCAACGAGCTACAGGCAGCTAACGGTCTCCTCAAGGCTAAAGTGAACAACTTGGAGGGCCACTCCTGCACACTCAATGTCAGGATCGTTTGCATTATAGAAGGGGAAGATAAAGGCAGCCCTACGGACTTTGTTTCTAAGCTGATCCCAGAGCTACTTGGCCAAGACAACTTTAGCAGACCCATAAAAATAGATTGGGCCCACCGTAGTCTGAGACCGAAGCCTCAGCCTAATGACACTGCGTGAAAAGTGGGATTTTCGTTGGTAAGCGGCACTGTAGATTGTCGTGGAAGTTCAGGTTTACGACTGCACATGGCAATTTGCAGGCAACACAGAAAACTGTCGTTTGAGGCTTTGCCACAAAGGTAAAAAATGTGCATTCCATGCAAACAACATTACAGTCTCCTAGAGCTCAACCACTGTGTATAGTGGCTTGACAACGGTGACCTTTTCTTTGGTCTTGCGTAAATGCACAGTGGATGTATAAACCACACATCTCCCAGTAATGCGCTCAACAGGCAGAAATGATGCTGGGTATGACATGTCTGTTCCCTGCAAGCTCCAAACTTCTATTGGCTTTCCATAAAAATGTTTGTCCAGATGGGGATGAAGCCAGGAAACTTGCACATTGAGATGTTTAAACGCAGTACCTTTTGACACAACATTAACAGCTATAAACTGCTTTATAATGGCTGGTCATAGTTCTGCTAGAGGGTCAAGGATGAGTTCCTCAAAACTGTTACATATGCTGACCTTTCTGCTCTAGATCCATCGATTGAGTAAGTTAAATTCAGATATGTTACCCATTTGCATGTCATGTCAAAACGGTCAACGTCAGTGACACAAGGGTACATCTGATGATACATTGTTAACATTGCATGTCTGTCAGGCTAATCCAAGATTGTCTGGTGGAATGGAGAGAGAGGCCCTACTGTACAGTTTTCTAAGAGAAGTCTTTCTGCTGACACCAAAACATCAGCTGTGTCATTGCATGACAAAGTCCCAACCATTTGTCTTTCTAAAATCAGTCAGCGCCATATTCACATGTCCATGGCATATGAAGATGTTGGCTCTGCTGAAATTGCCTCATAATCTGGACTTCAATTATCCTATTGTTGTTATTAAACTTTCCCACTATTCCATTAAAACGCTCAAATGAAAAACTTCAAAAAGAATAAACTGCACTCTTTCAAATGAAGATGTAGATGCATGTTGGGGGTGCAGTGCAATGGGCCAAACAGTTTGACAAATTTTGAGAGAATAGTCTGCCACTTCCAATCTATTGATGGATATGACACTGGAGCAGAGTTATGATACAAGCCTGCACAAAGTCAAACCACATGTCATAGTGTTTTTGTTGATAAGCCCCTTCAGACAAAACAGTGAGTAAATGGTTGTCCAGTTTTTCCACTGATCTGCTGTAAATCCTGTAAAGCCAGATGAAATACGTAAGGGAACTCTTCCAACCTCATAAGGTACTTTGATGTTTTCCACTCTAGCTTGAAGTTTATCATGGTGTTTTGTTGTTAAAATTCCTAATTCTGTCCACAATCTGAATACATGTCTTGTCGTACCAAGGAGAAGGTTGTGCATTGGATCTATGACGACAAATCTGATGGCATCATAGTAACTCAAGCGGAAAAGTTCTGACCATCAACCTCCATAATTCTTTTCTGTTCTGCCTTTGTCCTTTCCCATCCAGCATAGTGTGTGTGATCCTTTGACGTGCGTAGCTCCCACGAAGACCGCTCAAATCCTGAGTAGTCCATTTTTTCAACAAATTCTTTCTTGCTGAACGTCTTCAAACACTTGTGGCATCCTGCAATTGTATGTTAAATGCAATATGTTACACACATATTTATATGTGAGCATTCAATGAAACAGAACAAATGCTATCCATTAAAAAATAAACAATGTAAACATTTACATATTGATTTTACTGATTCAATCATCAATATCAATGTTTATTAATTATAGTAAATAATGTTTGAATATTTCAATTACCTCTAAAGCCTCCACATTTTCGAGTTGCGGGGATATCTGAAGAAAGACAAAGCAGACCTCTCAGTTAAACTGATGTCCTAAGAAAGAGCTTTCTTCCAGAATCATGCCATGCCAAAGTTCTTGAAGCTCATCAACTAAGGGGTCTAAGACAGCATTTATGTTTAGTGATGGCTCTTTTGGTCCAGGTATTAGTCCAATGAGAACAATATTTTCTTCTTTAAAACGGTCTTCACAAGGTCGATTCAAAATGACAAAGTAGATGGCAGGTGGGAGAACACATCCGCTAAGTGCTGCTGCAACTCGGCAATGTCTGCTCTCTGGTACGGTGTTAGATGGTCATCAAGTGGGAGCGGGTCTGGATTGATCGAGTTTGGTACCCTGGGTCCCAACTCATCTTTGTCGTGCACCGTGCTCACCAGAGAGACAGACTCCGTCTCTCTCCCTGCTTTGAGGAGTTTGAGGTGGTAAATCTGCGTTGCTCCTCCCCTGTCCAACTGCACGACCCTATAGTTTATGTCGCCCACTCGTAGTGTGACCACAAAGGGTCCTTGCCACTTGGCAAGCAATTTGGAGCTGGACGTTGGGAGTAATACAAGCACTTTCTCTCCCTGTGTAAATTGTCTTAATCTAGTTCCTCTGTTGTACAGGCGTTGCGGCTGTTCCTGGGCCTGAAGCAAATTCTCCTGTGACAATTGCCCTAGTGTGTGGAGTTTTGCGCTCAGGTCCAGGACGTACTGAACTTCGCTCTTGCTCGGGCTTGGACCCTCCTCCCAGCTTTCTTTAACTGGGTCCGGGACCCCCCGTGGTTTCCTACCAAACAGTAGTTCAAAGGGAGAAAATCCCGTTAGGGTCTAGCCACCTATCCCAATTGCACTCTTCCTCATGCATAAACGTACGGATCATGGACTTCAAGGTTTTGTTTAATCGTTCGACCAGCCCGTCGGTCTGTGGGTGGTATACGCTGGTTCGAATCGACTTGACCCCCAACAATCCGTAGAGTTCTCGCAGTGTACATGACATAAATGAGGTGCCCTGGTCTGTCAGGATCTCTTTCGGGATCCCGACTCGGGAGATGAAGTGAAAAAGTGCCTGTGCCAAGCTGATGGTGCGCAAGGGCACTGACTGGGGTAACGCGTTGCGTAATCCACTAGCACCAGCACAAAGCGGTACCCGCATGCGCTCCAGTGAAACGGCCTGACGAGGTCCATGCCAATTCGCTCGAATGGAACCTCCATGAGTGGTAACGGGCGCAATGGCGCTTTCGGGACGGCGGGCTGGTTAACCAGCTGGCAGTCGGGACAGGCCACACACCAGCGGTTAACGTCACCTCGAATCCCAGGCCAATAAAATCGGGCCGTTATCCGGTCTAGTGTTTTGTTAAAGCCTATTTGCCCAGCCATGGGGTTATAGTACCAACAACTGGCTAATGATCTCATATGATCGAGTGTCACGACTCACTCGGTAGAGCCTGTCCCTCACAATAACAAAGTGTGGATATGATTGTGTGGCGTCAGGGCACACCAGCTGACCATCAATTGTCATTACTTGGTCAAAGGCCACACAATCTCTCTGGGTGGAGTCTGCATGTCCTCCCCTGCGATGAGTTGGCCAATGTCCAGGGTGTACCCCGCCTAAGGCCCAAATCACTGGGATAGGCTCCAGTCACCCGCGACCCCCAACGAGAACAAGCGGTAGAAAATGACTGACTGACCAAAGGCCCAGAATAGAATATCGTCACGAGACTGTTCCAGTGGAAAATCTTCCATGGAGGGTAATCCTGGAGCCGGCGGTGTCCCCAGTGGAGGCGCCGTTGGTTCCTCCTCCCTGTCTGCAGTGTCGGACGACCTCGCATCACTGCTGAACACCGCACACATATCCCATGTCCCTATCGATCGTGACCATTCCCCCCACACACTGCCCCACTAACCCCGGCCAATCCGTGCCCAGAATCAGGGGGTATGTCAGGCGGGAACTAACCGCGGCCTTCAGACTAGGTTTTTTTCCTTCATATCTAATTTCTACTGGCACTATCAGATAAAAGGGAACATTCCCATGCACACATTTAATACTCACCCATGCCGCCTCCACCAAAGCCCCAGGCCGAACCAGGTTTTGGTGCATAATCAACTGTGTACAGCCTGAATCCACCATTGCCTGATGTATACCCCCTTACCACTACGCGGTATGTCCCCCCTTTTCCTTGGGGAGGGCACCGGAGTACCAGCAACCTGGATCACCTGCCCGACTTCCATAAGGGGACACTCCCGTCGGTAGTGTCCGGGCTGCTCGCACCTCCAGCACTCCTGCCCGGTCGTTTGAGGCTCTCCCTGTAGGTGGTGAGCAGCCCCGGTAGCGTCTGGAGCCTGGGGAGGGAACAAACCAGAGGGTGGGTTAGTACACGGTCTGGGCCGCCGTCCCTTTCTGGGAACCAACGTCCCTTTTCCTCGGGGCTGGGGTGGGACATGTTGCCGTTGCAGTCGGCCCCTAGGATGCACGGCCAGGTAATCCTCCACCAGCGTCACAGCTGTCATCAAGTCCGCCGGCCGGTGGCACCTCACCCAGGTGGAGACTGCACTCGGCAGCCCCTCTTCGAACTGCTCCAATACTATTGTTTTCAGCATCCGTCCCTCACTCGTCGCCGTGTCCCTCAGCTGCTGAGCCAGAGTGAAGGATCGATCAGCAGGACCCAGCCTCATCTCTCTGAACCGGCGGTGGTGCTCCCCTGGGAGAACCCCAGCCGATCCAACA
The DNA here is from genome assembly GCA_011952105.1 of Coreoperca whiteheadi. Lineage (NCBI taxonomy): Eukaryota > Metazoa > Chordata > Actinopteri > Centrarchiformes > Sinipercidae > Coreoperca > Coreoperca whiteheadi. Next base: position 3,932,346 of record CM022482.1, on the reverse strand, counting down.
CCGCTTTTCTGATGTTGGCAAAGTTGCACGTGCCGCAGTGGGGAGATGGATGACCCACTCCGCTGCCTGCCAGTCACAGGCCACCGCCGTCACCCCGAACATTTCCAAAAAGGATTGAGGGTCATATGTGGGAGACATTTTGTGGAGCGTGATGCTAGGGAGGGAAGGAGCTCAACTCGGTGCTTCCCCCGCCCCAACCGGGACAACAAACCTCCCAGCAGCTGGTTCTGCCTCTCTGAACTGTCCTGGATGGCCTCCAGCTACTGGCGATTCACCGCCACCGGTCCCCGGGGATGGCTGCTATTTCCCCCAGAATCTGGGCTAACAATGTGACCGACTGTACCTTCGCCATCATACCTGTGCCGCCAATGCCTGTTGGGCGCCAATGTGAGCCCCTCTCAGGCCACTGTGGGTCTTTTGGCAGCACACAGGGACAGGACACCGAATATCAGGTAGCGTTTCTATTTAACGTACACCACTCTCGTTCACACACCCACACAAAGCCGTGTACATTGGTCGACTCCCGTATCTCTCTCACTACCTACCAGCTGGTCCTGGTGTCCCCGTCCTTCTCCCCAGGTCAAGCACGCTACTGCTTAAGAAGGGAGAGCAAGATTAGTTCATGCAACACAGCTGTGGCAACCAGCTCTCCCCAGCCCTGCCCACCTGAGCTCCTCCCCCACCTCTCTCCCTCTGCAGCTGACGCTAAACCAGGCCCACCCCCCACAGTGAGAAATCAAGACACAACTGCACACAGATGATTAGAAACTGTTTGACAAAAAGACATGTAATAGATTAGAATCACATACATTTGGGTGGCTGTGGCTTTGTGGAAGAGCGGGTTGTCCACCAATCAGAAGGTCGGCTGTTTGACCTCGGCTTCCGCCAGCCCACATGTCGAAGTGTCCTTGAGCAAGATACTGAACCCAAAATTGCTCCTGAGCGCTGTGCTTTTGGTGTGTGAGTGTGTGTGACTGGTTAGATTACAATGTACTGATTGGCAGTTAGCACCTGCCATCAGTATATGAATGTGTATGAATGGGGTGAATGTGATATGTATTGTGAAAGCGCTTTCAGTAGTTGGAAAACTAGAAAGGTACAATACATGTACGGTCTATTTACCATTTACCCCACCTTTAAATGCATTTGTCGTGAAAAATGCTGGTTTCAACTTGATGAAGCCACCTTCATGGGTAAGTATGTATTCATGAGATTTGATCAGTAGCACAACCCCTAAATTGCCATATCAGGCTAACTGTTTTCATCTGAATCAACATGTTCCTGGGTTACAGGCATACCTTCTCTGGTGCAGCGGCTCAGCTACTGTGCTTTTGGAAGCCGTGGTGGAAGACACAGAAACTGGTTGACCAGTTGGTTGAAGGTAAATCATATACGGAAGGTAAAGCATACGACACATGCTGCTTGTTAAATGCTATAATACCTAACTGTTGTCATGCTATTGCTACCCTAGCCAAAAGCTAATATTAGCTACATGCTAACACCAACCGCTAATGGTGTAGAATCGAGGTGTTCTTTAAGACAAGGGTTTGGCTAAACTGATCACACCAAATTTTATCTTTTCAGTGTTGTCGCAGTGAGACACGTTTTGTTTTTCCAATACATTTTTCAGATGAAATGGACAGGTAAAGTGAACTGCAGGCTGCAGAGACTAGTGTGTTTAGGTATCCTGTCGGACCTCTAGGATCAAGCCCCCGGATTTCCTCACCGGGAATTCCCCCCAACCTCCCTGCCAACCTACCAGGGCCGCTGCCCTGCCTGTTGCAGCATTACCACACCACACCATACCCTTGCTTGAACTGTTGAATAAACACCACTGTAACTTAACTGCTTTTTCCCATCTGCTCTTGGGTCTTACGGTTATCATGACAGAATGCAACATTTCCGAAAAGCAATCGACTGAATGTACTACTGAACTGCAAACAGAATGTGACCCCGAATGGCACAGCATTATGAACGATGGTATGTTCACTTGGTGTAGGTATTGTATTTATAGTGTATTTGAACAAAGATGCACTTAGCTTAGAATGTACCTTGAATTTAGAAGAAGAGTAAAAGTAGGCATGGTTTACACTTCTCTCTTAACTCTCTTTTTATCTACGCTGGCAACATGCCTCTGTGGCTAACAATGTCGGTCAGGAGGTCAGTCCACCACTTTGTTCAAGACTGAAATCTCAACAACTATCAGATGGATTACCACGAAATTCTGTACAGACATTCAGTACGAAATTATGTACAGACATTCAGAACACCTAACACTTTTACTTTACATGTGGCTGGACGACACTTAATTTGAAGAATACAGATGCTGAGTTTGTGCTGACGATGAGATGTTTCCTGCCACACATGAACTCAATCATCAAACGGCTGATGTAAACTCTGGTTGTGAATCTCTGTATCAACTATTCCAATCTTGATTGGGTTTAATGTCAACACGTGACGCACGCCGGCGGAACCGGAGGTTACAAAGGGAGCCGGCTTCAGTCTTCTGATCTTCAGCAAGCGGGCTGGGTCTCTTTGAAAATGACGAGTGTGAAGTGGTTCTGGCAGTGTATTCCTCCCTGCCCACGCATTTTCCCCACCGGCAACACACACGTGTGTGGGTTAGCTGTTTTCAGCCCTCGGGGTTGACCGCGAGCAGCATGAGCGTCTCCTCGTGAGCTCGCTCCGCTCTCCGTGCTTCGCTTGGTGCAGGTCCTGCGGCTGCCGAGGCAGCCTGGCGGCGGCACTAAGAACAAGAGAACAGGCTCATCCGTTAATTCCCACCCGTTTTCGGGACCGGAAGCCTGCATTGCGGCTTCTTCCGCCCGGAACAGGGTACGTGTTTAGAGGCCGCACACATTGTGCTTCAGTGTTGGAATTCCTCCAAAGCCGGTTATCAGCTGGACTCTCCCCCGCTACACTTAAGGTGTATGTGACGGCGATCGCAGCATTCCACAGTTTGGTGGATGGTTGCTCGCTTGGGAAGCACCACTTTGTTACCAGTTTCCTTTGTGGCACCCTGAGGATGAGGCCTCCGGTTTGAGTCAGAGTCCCTCCGTGGGATCTGATAGCGATGCTAGATGGGCTGACCACAGCACCTTTTGAGCCTATGGACGATGCATCAGACAGGTGTCTGGCATTAAAGGTGGTGTTCCTGCGGGCCATAACTTCTCTCAAGAGAGTGGGAGATCTGCAGGCCCTGTCAGTGGCTCCTGCCTACCTGGAAGTTGTTCCAGGCACAGTGAGAGCCATCCTGCATCCTTGGCCGGGGTATGTACCCAAAGTACCCACTGAGGTGGCCTGGCCGGTGGTCCTGCAGGTGTTCCATCCTCCCTCAGTGTCAGTGAAACAGGAAGGTAGGCTGCGACTGCTCTATCCGGTCAGAGCCCTCGAGATTTATGTCCGGAGGACATCTCAGTGGCGCAATTCAGACCAATTGCTGGTGTGCTTCGGGCCCCCTGGTAAGGGCTGTCCGGCTACCAAACACACTATTAGCAGGTGGATATTCGAGGCTATCGTTTCGGGATACGAGGTGTGCGGTTTACCTTCACCTTTGTCGATAAGAGCCCACTCCACACGGAGTGTTTCTTCAATAAACAAAAGTCACGTGTTTTGTTCTCTTACTTTGGTCAGTGAAAAGAGGAACTTATCCTCTTATCCTCCAGAGGTTGGTGGTTGGGAACCCCCTCTCCGATATATGCGATGCTGCGGGATGGTCCTCGCCTTACACCTTTGTGAGATTTTACAGCCTAGACCGCTTAAATAATCCGGGATCTGTGGCTCTCTTGTCCTGAAGTGTGCTCTGCTGGCTTCACACTCTGACAGACATCCCTTCAACATGGCGGAGTTGGTACTGCATTCCCCATAGCGTCAGCTGATGCAGCGTTGAAGTTCCCTTGAAAGGGAATGTACCAGGTTACGTATGTAACCATGGTTCCCTCATAGGGAACAAGACTCTGCGTCTCGCTGCCATACTTCCGGCATGCCTGTGAGCGGCTGGTTTCAGTCGATCAGAAGGCTGACGACAACAGTGAAGCCGGCTCCCTTTGTAACCTCCGATTCCGTGTTGATGTTAAACACAATCAAGATTGGACTAGTTGATACAGAGATTCAGAGGCGGTCACGCTGAGGGCTTTCTTCATAGCGTCAGCTAACGCAGCGTCTCATTCCCTATCAGGGAACCATGGTTACTTACGTAAACTGGTACGTTCTCCACAGTAATCCAGTTCCACTGGGAAAGGAAATAGTGACGATAGCAGATGGCTCTGGCTCCCATTCTAATTTTGGAGACTCTAGGAACTTCAAGTAACCCAGCATTCTGAGACGGTATTTAAGTCGTGTTTTTTTTCTGTACATTGTCGGTTTGTTATCGTTGTTGCTATGTGGTTCTGTCTGCATGTTAGTTTTTATTTATACCTACCTACCTGCCTGGCTGCTTGTAACCAATTTGCCACTCCTCAACCTGATACTTTTGTCTGTATTTTGTCCTTTTCCCTGTTGCCAGTTTCCCACGCTGTAACAGATTAATGGTTAACATGAATAAATTGAGATCGATCTGATAGATAGGATTTAAGCCAGCTTAATTGGCATTCCATTAATGCCAATTAAATGTTCCAATCTCTGTAATAGGATGTGATGGTCCATGGTGTCAAATGCAGAACTAAGGTCTAACAAGACAAGTACAGAGACAAGTCCATTGTCTGATGCAATTACAAGGTCATTTGTAATTTTCAACAGTGCTGTCTCTGTGCTAGGATGCACTCTATATCTTGTGTAAAAATCCTCATTCTACTGTTATGTAGAAAATCACACAACTTATTGGTAACTGCTTTCTCAAGGATCTTAGAGAAATGGAAGGTTTGATATTGGTCAATAGTTGGCTAAAACCCCAGGGCTTTTAAAGAAGAGGTTTAATTACAGCTATTTTAAAAGACTGTGGTACATAGCCTGTTAGTAAATACATATTAATTATATCTAGTACAGACATGCTAACTAGGGGTAAAACTTATTTAAGCAGCCTAGTTGTGATAAGACACAGGTTGATAGCTTAGATGAAGAAATCGTTGAGGTTAGTTGAAGCAGGTCAGTAGAAGAAAAGTAGTAAAGGTATAGATCAGGTTTTACACCTTTTTCTAAGGTGCTTCTGTGTTTGAAGATAGAATGGTACCAGTTGAGGGCAGGACGTGATGAATTTTGTCTCTAATAGTTAGAATTTTATAAGTAAAGAAGCTCATGACGTCGTTACTATTGATCGCAATATGAATAGAGCTGAGACTCTCTGTCAGCCTTGCTACAGTGCTGAAAAGAAACGCCTCAGGTTACATATGTAACCATGGTTCCCTGAAAGGGGAATGATACGCTGCGTCGGTTGACGCCATGGGGAACGCCTCCAGCGTGACCCCCTCTGAATCTCTGTATCAACTAGTCCAATCTTGATTGGGTTTAACGTCAACATGTGACGCACACCGGCGGAACCGGTGATTAGAAAGGGAGCCGGCTTCACTTGTCATCAGGCTTCTGATCGACTGAAGCAGGCTGCTCACAGGCATGCTGGAAGTATGGCAAAGACACACAACATCTCGTTCCCCCTTTCATGGAACCATGGTTACATACGTAACCTGAGACGCAGTCCCAACCTCGCCATGCTGGAGGGATACCTGTCTGAGTGGGAAGCTGTTGGGACTCATTGGATGAGTTAATTCGCGGGTCATTTTTACTGAGCTTTGTTAAAAGGACTGCATTCCTTTTTCTCCCACAATCCCTGAGACTGTGACACACCATCGATTTCCGCCAGACGTGTGATCCTGGCAGTTATGGCTCCCGCTCCACTCTTGCTCCCTCTCTCTCAGCACTCTCTCGGGAGCAGAGAGGCATGCAGCAGCTCTCCGCTCTCATCGCTGCCCACGCAGACCTGCCGTATCATCGGCTGGCCTCTCAGCGCCAGCTAACAGAAGGCCGGAACGAAGGAGCCTGCGACCCGAGTTCCTGCTAAGAGCACTGCCTGAAAAAGCTAGCGGCAAGCCAGCTGGCTAACTTTAAGAAGGAATCGAGCCCCTTAGCCAAAGCTTAACCATACCGGGCAACTGGCCGCAGAAGCTCAACCTTGCAGGAGCCGAGACGGCTCCACCTTGCACTGCACCAACTGCTGCTTCCAAAGTAGAACCACAAATTCTTCGCGCCTGGCCCATCAGACAGACGCCGGCCGCAAAGCAACATCGACCAAATGTTGGTTACAACCACTGGGCATAACAATGTTAGCTACATACTGTGCTTAGCGTAGCACAGAACTGTTTAGTAGCTCTGCATATGTGACCTTACAGATGTGATTTCTTTAAGATTTTTTGTTGTGAACCTTTTTTCATGTTAGTGAAATCTGGTTAATCTGGTAGCTACTGCTAAATTGATGTTAGAATGATGCTATATGCAGGGTATTTTGCATGCTACTAACCTCCTTTTAACAAGGCACTATTAGCTTACAGGTCACCTTTACCTGCTAGCACACAAACACACCCCTAGCTGGACTCCAGCAGAGACCACGTAGTGCTAATACAACTAGTAAGTCAACTCTCCTAGATGGTTTACCGCCATCTTTAAATGTCCCTTTGTCTAGTTTTGTAGCTAATACATTAGCTGCACAACGCGAGCTAATGTAGCACTCCTATCTTTTATGGCTCCCACCATCTTGAATTAGCATTCTTTGAGGCCCTAGTTTTGCCCACACACACACACATTTTTGTCTGTAATCTAGTGTATTTAGTTAGTCCAAATAGTGTGTTTTTTACTTTGTTTACCTTTGTAAATAAACAGTTGTGTTTAATTATGCTGGTCTCTTCAATGTCTCACAAGAGTGATAAATTTGCCAACCTCTTCTATGTTTGAATTCCGAATCCTTCACCTACTAGCTATTGATTGTAATTTGGGTTGTAGTTGATAGTCAATTGATAGTAACCTGGTCAAGGAACGAAGGCATCTGCGCGTAACCTTGATTAGGTGAAAGAGATTGCTCTTCGGGTAAAAACCCTGCGTTCCTGACCCACCACTGCAATTGCCTCATGTGCAGCAGACCAAGCGGGATTAAGGTGGAAGCTGCTGCCATGAACCCTAACAGTCTCTGAAGCTGTAATGCAGTGAGATGTCGGCCTAGCTGTACCCTAGACACCATGGGCAGGTGTCAGTTGTGCCTGCAACGTAACCAAATCCCACACTACTCCTTTGTACTGGAGTAAGCATGCTCTTGCTCACATTGAGCCTCAAACCCAGGCACCGCATATGAGTGAGCACGACATCTCGATGCCGTATCGCTCCCAGTTGCGATTGTGCTAGTATTAGCCAATCGTCTATGTAATTAAGAATGTGGACCCCCTAGGGTCTGAGAGGCACCAGGGCAGTGTCCATACATCTCGTGAAGGTGCGCGGAGAGAGCACTAGGCCAAATGGAAGAACCTGATACTGGTAAGCTTTGCCCCCAAAAGCAAACGGCAGGAACTTCCGATGTCCCGGTAGGATGGAGACATGGAAATATGCATCTTTTAGATCGATTGTGACAAACCAGTCCTCGGACTGAATTTGACTCACGATTCATCAACATCTTGAACCAAAGTCTCCTCAGAGACCAGTTCAGGTGATGAAAACCATGGGGCATAACCCTCCATTCTTCTTTGGAACTATAAAGTACCAGCTGTATGCATTTCCCATGCGGGGAGCTGCTCTATGGTCCCTTTCTTCAAGAAAGAATGCACCTCTTGCTCCATAACCTGTGCCTGTGCCAGGTCCACCTTGGTCTCCAATATCCATCGTAATCTTGGAGGTCGGGACCTGAACTGAAGCCTGTACCCCTTTGAACAGTGCGCAACACCCAGTGTGACACCCCAAGGAAAGTTTCCCAAGCGGGCATGAAGTCCCTCAGGGGAACCAGCCACTTGAGGCTGGTGCCAGTGGGACCTCAGCTACCCGAGGCGCAGCTGCGGCAGGAATTAACTAAGTAACAGTGTCTACAGACATTTCCGTAGAGAGCCCTGGATGTAGAAGGCGAATCCTCCCTATGATGACATCTGAAAACTGCGGTGTAGGAACTATTGTATCCTGAAGTACTTGCAGGATGCAACCAGTATAAGAAGTCTACAGGCCTCTGTAGAGGACACAAACCCCGCCCGACTACTGCACCACTGTGCAGGTCTCGAGGCGTGGGTTGCGTGAAACTCGCCTTGCCCCGAAGCGCCACTGGCAGTGGGGTTACGAGGCCAAGTTCCACAGGGTTCCTTGGGGGCACCCTCAGAGGAAGCCTCGAAGCCCGTCTGGCGAGAAGCACATCCCTTAGGTGCGTCTTCTCTCTTTCAGGCCTCGAGCGAGTGTTATGATCCTGCTACTCCTCCTCCCTTATGTTTCTGCCCAGTGTTTCCCTGTTTTGTCCCTGTCTGTCTTCTTTGTGTGTATATGTGTGAACAAGGCGGTCTGCATCCCACACACCTGTGAGTCGTTGGCCAGGGCTCACAAGCAACTCCTCCCTGCACACCTGGAGCCAATCTAATCATCAACCTGCAGTACTTAAGCCCGGCTCAGACTTTCAGTCATCGCTAGATCGTTCAGTCACCTATGTGGTACTGCATCCAGCCGACCCTGAGGACGCAAGTCTATGTTTTCTCTGCTAAAAGCCTTAGTTAACGCCTGTCTCTTGTGTCCAGATTCGGATCGCCACTTTCTTGGTGTGCCCTTCATCCTGGAGCTCTTCCTACTCCCTGCTGCTCACCTGCCTGCCTCATCCCTCCTGCATTCTGCCTGCCTGCTTCTCTGTCCTCTCTGTCTCCAGACTCCGCTCAGCCGTTTCCCGGATCCATCCAGTGCCTCTTTCCTTCGGACCCCAGAAACCCGAGCCTTTGTCCTCAAATAAAACTCTTAACCGCCTCTCTTGAGTCTGAGTGCTGCTTTTGAGTCCAGAGTCCTACCACGTCCCCTGGACGTAACAGCGAGTGGGCTGCCGAAAGTCCCTCAACCGCTGGAGAGGGGCATGCTGTGCCACGCTCTCTTTCTGAACCAGTATGTAGGAGCTGGGAGATTTCTGGCAAACGGGGATAAACTGGTGAAATGCCACTGCCTGTTGCTGCCCCTCCCTAAAACGCTCAAATACCAAGCCTACGAGAGGAGGTGAGAGCAAGGCATCCAAAAAGAATGCCTTGTCCTTGTCTCGGATGCCCGACAGGGTTAGCCATAGGTGGCGTTCTGTCGCCACGAGCAGGGTCATGGAGGGACCAATAGCTCTGGCCATGTCCTCGGATGCGAGGGCTCCTCCAACGTCGACGTCCCCATGGAGGTGAGCCTAGTATGCCTGCAAGACCACCATGGTGTGCAGACACGCGCCGGCCTGACCCGCCAGCCTCTCTTCTATGCCCGGGATGACGCCGTAGCCGTTCTCCTGACGCCCACTGATCAAAGCATACTGGCGACCAGTGGGACTCGAAAGCCGTGATGAAAACAGCCTGGACCATGATCTCGACACCTCAGTGTGGAGATCTGGAAAGAACGGCAGCTCCTGACGCGGACGTGGAGGTGCAGCTCTGGGGAAACACTCATCGAGCTTACTACGGCGATGAATCTCCGGCTGCTCCACTGGCCAGGCGATGTTGAGCCTGGCCACAGGCTCAGGAGAACCACTCCAAGCGGCTTCTCATACTGCAGGGACTGTGCTGACGAGCCACCCACGTCACCGCCTTCCCCACCAAGGACATCCACCTCCTCGGAGCTGGACAGCCCCTGCACGGGTCCCACATCTGGGGCGGAAGAAGACTTGGTGCGGGCTTCCAGATCCCGAATGTTGAATCACGTGTTGACGTTGCACCAATCAAGATTGGGCTAAGTTGTGCAGAGATTCAGATGCAGTCAGGCTGGAGGTGTTTCCTATGGGGTCAGCCGATGCAGCATTGAGTTCCCTTGAAAGGGAACCTGGGGTTGTTTTAATTTTCCCCTTTTAATAATGAGTTGTAGGCTGCTCTGGCATTAGGAACGGTTTTTCAATATGTTTTAAGACTATCTTGCCTGGCTAAACCTACTTTTTCCAGATATGTGAAACGCCATTTTTAAAAAGTTTTTGTGATTTTTGTTTGTTTTGGGGGTTATACCATGGAGCTCACCTTCTGTGTTTTATTATCTGCTTTTTTAGAGGGGCAAAAGTGTTGACTGTCATTCGTAGTGAGCCTGCAGCACTATCAACAAGATGATCAGTTTGGGAGGGACTGAAATTAACATAAGAGTCCTCCTATATTGAGACATAGCATTAAGTTAAATTCAGATGGAATCACTTCCTTAAATTTAGCTACAGCACTATCAGATGAGTTATAATTTAGTTTAGGGGTTGATTAATAGGCTTGAGTCGAAGATGAATGTGAGTATTAATATGACTGGGCGGATTGGGTTGATTTAGGCTTTTAGGCCCAAGCTTTTCAGACTCAACATATTCTTCATGACCTAGCCAGGTTTCAGTAAGACAAAGTAAGTCAATATGCAATCTGATATTAAATTGTTTACTAGAGACAGAGATGTGACGTTTAAGAGTCCACATTAAATTCTCCTATTTTGATTTCAGCTGTGGCAATGTTGTTTAGGTTTTGATGTATAACTCCTCTTGTGTTATTTTTTATTTTAATAATTTAAGTGGTCGGGGGGCAGCCACCATTACCAAAGAGTTTGGGGTGGGTAACTGCTCTGGTAGTGCAGAGAAGCGTGTAGGACTGCAACTCTGGGTTGTCATGGTTTAGGTCCACTAATAAACTTCACCAGATTTCTAGATATGAGAGCTGCAAAGTCCTAATCAAACCAGAGCCCGTATTTATCAAGCTTCTCAAAGTGCTGAGAATTCATGAAATTTACTCCTACTTTCAAACTTAAGTATAAAAGCAATTTATCAAATTTCCTAAAGCTAAGAATCACTCTAATTCTCCCAGTTATTTAAGACAGCTCGAGAGGTCTCTCAAGTGGTTAGGAGTGGTTTTCTTGTCAGTGCTGGATTGGATGTTGGATTTAATTTGCCTTTTTTTACACATTTCCGCTGTTCAACTAATTCAGCAAGCAGTAGCGCTTCTTAGCGTCAGTTCAGTTTTCTTTTGGAATCCATGGTGGCTGATTATATCAAAGAATCTAGGCCATATATAGGCAGTTCAGTTAACAACACACCAGTTTAAAATTTGTAAATGAGACATGGAGGAAAATGTGTTTCTTTCATTTCAAATGTATATATTATAATGTATTCTGAATGTGTGTTAAATGTAAAGTCCTCTTATGAATTTCACCATTCAAAGTGAATTTATCTGAGAATATTCTTAGATAAGGACATCTATTCAGTGATTGGGTCATGCCTATGACATCATCTAAAATCCTGTTTATAGCACAACAAAGTGTGTGAATCAACTATAAGACTGACACTTAAGATTTAGTCGTCACTTAAAGTATGACTGAGATGCTTGATAACTAGCTTTTAAGCGCAGCTTTGAGCCAAGATTTTTTTACTCTTAAGTCAATTCTTAGCAGTGTTCTTATGAGTAATTCTCAGATGCTTCATAAATAGGGGCCCATGTCTTCCGGTGAATGTGGGCCAGTTATCTATTCACAGAAAATTCTATTCAATTATCTATTTCAGCTCCTATTTTTTATGTTTTAATTTTTTTTAATGTTCTTTCTTCCTTTTTTCTTCCATTCTTTCCAACCTTTCTTTCTCTCTGTATTTTCTTCCTTTAATTTATTCGTTCCTACTTTCCTCTTTTCTTTCTTTTTAAATGTTTTGCTTCATTTCTTTCTAACTTAAAATGTTTCCTTTCCTTGCCTACCTCTCCGCCTCCTCTCCTGTTCCCCCCTCCATCTCTCAATCAACCTCACTCCACTCTCTCGCTGTCTCTCTTTTCTTTTCGCTCAGTGAGTCGCAGCAAATCCTTTTGTGATGCTAAACTGGTTTTCGGAAGACAGAGACTGCGAGAGAGAGACACAGAGAAAGAGAGAGAGAGAGAGAGAGGGGTGGGGGGGGTGAGCAGATCTGACCTTCATTCATCTGGAAGTTTTACCACTTCCTCTCAGGAAACTTTTTAACCTTCTCTCAGACTCCAGTGGGTAATTTCGGGGTGTTGTTGGAGTCTATCTTCCAGAGGATCAGCCGTCTTCAGCGAGTCAGGAATGCTTTTTGCAGGAAATGCAGCTCCGACACCTCCTGCTTTCCCTTTTCTTAAAGAGGATTAATAAATGAATGAAGGAAATGCGATCGTGAAGGAGAGATCGTTTTCTTCAGTCCGCCCCCCCCCCCCCCTGTCTCTTATTAACACCTAGATGTGTATTAAAGACAGGGGTAGGGCTGCAAACCTGGGTTGTCATGGTTTAG
>CM022482.1:3897991-3919966 GCA_011952105.1 Coreoperca whiteheadi | reverse complement strand
TTTTCTTTTTTTAAAAAAGGAAAAAAAAAAGAAAGAAGAAAATGCGGGCGGGGAGGAGAAGTTTTTTTTTTCCGCCCCCCCCCCCCCCCCCCCCGCCGGCATGGAGAGTGGCGGCCGCACGGTGCTCCAACGGACGACGTGCTGTGGAAGAGGAGGCGGCTGGGTTCTGGTGGAGGCCCGGCTTCAGGGAGGAGCGCCGTGGGGCTTCACGCTGCAGGGCGGTTTGGATTATGGAGAGCCGCTCATCATCTCGAAGGTAGTCTACGCTACCAAAAGCATTTGGCCTACTGTGTACCTTATTGTTTTATAATCTGTGTTACACGTGTCATGAATAATGTATGTTTATCATTTATAAATAATGTCAGTGGTGGAAGAAGTATTAATTCTTTTTAGGTAGAAGGAGGATATATACCACTATAGATACACCCATAATTATGGAATGTCATTTTATTCAATATTAGATAAATAAATAAAAAAAAAACTATGCCTATGAAATTAATATATATGGCTATGAAATAGTCATTGAGTCATTATGGTTCAATAAATAAATAAATAGGTTTTTATTTCATTGTACTTTTATTTCATAATGCTACATTTATTTATGTCATGGGACTATTTCATAATGCCACATTTCCATTTGTTATATTCAAATAAATGGTGTGTGGTTATTTCACAGAGGTACAACAGCCTCTGTCATAAACTCTATATAAAATGGACTAGAGTCTGTGACATCACCCATAGCTTTCTGAAAAGTAGTTTTGAAGCTCAAGTTGGGCGGAGCTGGCTGGCTGTGGACACTTGGCCCACTTGGTCAAGTGGCCCATCTCCTGGATAAGAGGTGGAGCATGGGTGGAGCTAAGGTGGGCCAATGAAGTTAGGTTGCTGAATCACAACCACTTCACACAATGTTACCAAGATAACTAAGGCTAAGGAGCTAGGCTATGCTATACTGCTTTGCGAGCCGGCTAACCAAACCCTTTGGTATTTCTGGCACAGTCTAGGTACCTGGTTGTCCCTGCTTAAACTAGAGGTAACTTAACCTGATACTATACAACAAAATTTGAAATTATGATTTATCTGTCATTGAGATTATGCTACACACAATGAAGGAAGATTAAGGTGAAAGACACTTCTGTAGAAAGGAGGTTTTTTCAGAAATGTTTTCAATTTCCACTTCCATTGGTACAGTGAGCAGAGAGCATTTAACTTTTTTTTTTACATAGAGCACGACCCCCACTCCCCTCCCCTTAACTCTGTCCCTTCTGATCACATTATAGTTTGGAAAAAGAACACTAGACTTAGGAGATTAACTTAGAGAGCCAGGTTTCTAATAGATCTAATATGTCAATGTTTGAGTTACTGAGGATGTGATCAAGTTGCTCCCTTTTGGATAACAAACATCGTATATTTACATGACCAGAAAGTAACCCTTTTGGTTTGTTTTGAAGATCCCAGACCAACTTAGCCTGGTTTATTGTCTTTAGAATATTTGTGTCCTGATGTATTCTTATTGCAGGGTTTCTTATCTTCCTTTTAGTTTGATGTATTTGGCAATGATTTTGCAGAGGTTGGGTTGCTGATGCGAATCCGATGTGTTCTGCTGAAAGTGACATTTCAGCATTTGTCACAGGTGCACCAAGGCCTGTTGTCGGTGGCAGCGTCACAGCTGCTATGCCAGCAGTCACAGTCAGGGCCCACTCAGGTATCTAAAGCAGCGTAGTAGCTGCCACCCCAGCAGCCGCCAGCAGAGACATGGCGAAGCCCTCCAACTGAGGCAGCGCCCAAGCAGCAGAGCCAGCCGCCGCTGCTGCCACCGGCCGCGAGAGCGACCATCTGTGGTCCGTACTGCAGCAACCAGGATAGTTCTTTGTAGTAATGGTATGATTGGGTTCAGCTTCTGCTGGCTTCTTAGGTGGACCCGGACACTGATGTATATCTCCAGATAGAAGGAGGCAGATGGTAACTATTAGTTAGCAGCTTTGCGGAATTTTATATGCACTTGTGATGCATTTCCTACTTGTAGTTGAAGGATGGAAAAGCGATGGAAAAACAAACGCAGCGCCAACAGTATGTTTTCCAAGTCCAAAATGTTTGTTTGCGTAAGTTGTATATGGAACTTGCTGAATATTTGCACTCTTGTGCTTTTTATCAGCTTTATAATCACTGGAGCGAGTGCGGCCTACTAAGAAGATCCCAGTATTCATATACTTTAAAGTGTCCATAATTAGCACATGGACAAGGATGTTGTGAGTTAGGGGTTAGAAGGGAAGAAGGACCCATATGCAGACTTGTGGTGGTGAGGAAAGGAGGATATATTGGGTGTCTTGGATGCAGCAATGAAATCCAAGAGGACCAACAAGCAGTCAAAAATCAAAAAACAAGGCAGAGGTCCCAAAAGGCCACCAACATAAATCCAAACGATATGGACTTACACGGGGAGCATCAACACAGGGTAACACGGATGGTGAGACAACGACAAACTGGGAAAGACACAGGGAGGACACACAGACTAAATACTCTTAGGGAAGGGGAGACAACAAGACACAGGTGCGCAACAAGACACAGGTGAACACACTCAGGGAATCAGGGGCAGGAAGAAAAACTAGACCAAGACAGAGGGGAACAGTCATCTACCAAAGTAAAACAGGAAAACCAAGAATAAACACCAAAACACAAGACACTCACAGAACTAAGGCAACCTAGGAACAGATAGAATGTAACAGGTTACGTGTGTAACCATGGTTCCCTGATAAGGAACGAGACGCTGCGTCAGCTGACGCTATGGGGAACACTTTCAGCGTGACTGCCTCTGAATCTCTGTATCAACTTAGACCAATCTTGATTGGGTTTAACGTCAACACGTGACGTACGCCGGCGGAACCAGAAGTATAAGGGGAGCCGGCTTCACTGTTGTCGTCAGATTTCTGATCGACTGAAGCAAGCCGCTCACAGGCATGCCGAAAGTATGGCAGAGAGACGCAGCGTCAGCTGACGCTATGGGGAACGCAGTACCAAATCTGCCATGCTGAAGGGATGCCTGTCAGAGTGTGAAGCCAGCAGGGCACACTTCAAGACAAGAGAGCCACAGATCCCGGATTATTTAAGCAGTCTAGGCTGTAAAATCTCACAAAGGTGTGAGGTGAGGACCATCCCGCAGCATCGCATATATCGGAGAGGGGGGTTCCCGACCACCAAGCTCCAAGTGTGGAGTGAGCTCTTATCGACAGAGGTGAAGGCAAACCGCGCACCTCGTATGCCGAAACGATAGCCTCAACTATCCACCTGCTAATAGTGTGTTTGATAGCCGGGCAGCCTTTACAAGGGGGCCCGAAGCATACCAGCAATTGGTCCGAATTGCACCACTGGGACATCCTCCAGACATAAACTCCAGGGCTCTGACTGGACAAAGCAGTCGCAGCCTACCTTCCTGTTCCGCTGACTCTGAAGGAGGATGGAACGCCTGCAGGACTACCGGCCTGGCCACCTCAGTGGGTACTTTAGGCACATAACCCAGCCTGGGATGCAGGATGGCTCTAACTGCGCCTGGAACGATCTCCAAGTTAGCAGGAGCCACCGACAGGGACTGCAGATCTCCCACTCTTGAGAGAAGTCATGGGCAGCAGAAATGCCATCTTTAAGGCCAGACACCTGTCTGATGCATCGTCCAGTGGCTCGAACGGTGCTGTGGTCAATCCATCCAGCGACTCGAACCGGAGGCCTCATCCTCAAGGTGCCACGAAGGAAACTGGTAACAAAGCGATGCTTCCCAAGCAAGCAGCCACCCACCAAACTGTGGAATGCTGCGAACGCAGCCACATACACCTTAAGTGTAGCGGGGGAGAGTCCAGCCGAAAAACGGCTATGGAGGAACTCTAGCACTGAAGCCATCGGGCAGTGAACTGGGTCAAGATAGCACTCCAGGCACCATGTAGTGAAAATTTTTCACTTGTCCGCATGCAGTTTCCTTGTGGCGGGGGCTCTAGAGTGTAAGATGGTCTCAACTACCTCGGTAGAGAGACCGGCAGCTCAGAGGTGGTCCCCCTCAGGGGCCAGACCCACAGCTTCAATTTCCCTGGCTGGGGATGGAATATTTCGCCTTGGCCCTGCGACAGCAGGTCCCTCCTGACGGAAATCTCCCATGGAGGGCCATCCAGGAGGGCTACCATGCCCGAGAACCAGATTCTGGCGGGCCAGAACGGGGCCACGAGCAGCAACTGGGCCCCTGTTCGGCGAACCTCGGCTGTGCCATGGCATCAAGCCCCAGGGGCGCTGGATACACAGGGGAGGACCAGAGGGGGCAGTGAGCATTGTCTGAGGACACGAACAGGTCCACTTGTGCTCTGCCGATATCCTCTATATCATCTGCACCGTCTCGGGGTGCAGTCTCCATTCCCCTGGCCTCGGCCCCTGCCTCGACAGGATGTCTGCTCCCACATTAAGGTACACAGGTATGAAAAGTGCTCTGAGAAAGAACAACTTTCCCTGGGACCACAAAAAGGACCGCCTTGTCGATTTTAAGTAGGAGACCACCGCTGTGTTGTTGGAGCGGACAAGCACGTGGTGGCCCCTGAGGTCTGGAAGAAAGTGCCGTAAAGCCAACAAGACCGCTCGCATCTCCAGGCAATTTATGTGCCATAGATGTCGACATGCCCCGTATGCCTTGCCCACTAAAGTCAATGTAGTGTGACAAGGCCTACTGGGCAACGTCAGGGTCTTAAGGGAGGAAGCGGCCTGGGCGATCAACGCCGCCAGCGTCTCCCCGCCCTAGCCGCTCTCCTTGCACCCACTGATTCATGCAGACTGGCGACCAGTCGAGCTAGAAAACCGTGCAAAATACGGCCTGAACCAGGATTTCGACACCTCGGTGTGGAGATCCAGAAGAACGGCAGGTCCCGAGGTGGGCATGGAGGTGTGGCTAGAAGGAAACACTCACCGAGCTACTCCGGCGATGAGAGTCCTGCTGCTTCACTGGTCAGGCGATATTAAGCCTAGCCACCATTTTCCTCTCTTGGGAAAATCCCCTCCAGCAGCTCGTTATGCTGCAGTGACTGGGCTGACGAGCCACCCATGTCACCACCTTCTGCGCTCAGGACATCCAGGTCCTCGGAACTAGATCCTCTCTGCGCGGGCTCCACAGCCAGGGCGGAAGACGCTGCCGGCTCAGCCTGGCTTCCGGACTGTTTCAACAAACAACAAACAGTCGAGAGCAGAGCGTCTTATCTCTCCTCAGAGAGGGCACTTACCTTGCTCACAGTCACCCCTCAGGGCTGACAGAGCCTGCTCTCCGTGAAAACAGCAGACACAAGTGTGTGGCCTCTGAACACATCCCCCTGGTCGGAAGAAGCCGCGATGTGGGCTTCCAGTCCCGAAAACGGGTGGGAATTAGCGGATGAGCCGTGTCTCTCCCGTTTCTCACCAGGATTGGGTCCCGCTGTGCCGCAGCAGCCGCGGGACCCGCACCAAGCGGAGCGAGCTCCTGAGGAGACGCTCATGCTGCTCGCGGTTGACCTCGAAGGCTGACAGAGCGAGCTCTCAACCCAAAACAGCCAAACAAAACACGAGTTGCCGGTGGGGATAATCCGCGGGCAGGGAGGAAGCACTGCCAAAACCCCTTCACACTCGTCATTTCCACAGAAACCCAGCACGCTTGCTGAAGATCAGAAGACTGACGACAACAGTGAAGCCGGCTCCCCATTTACTTTCGGTTCCGCCGGCGTACGTCACGTGTTGACGTTAAACCCAATCAAGATTGGTCTAAGTTGATACAGAGATTCAGAGGCAGTCACGCTGAAGGCATTCCCCATAGCGTCAGCTGACGCATCGTCGAAGTTCTCTTGAAAGGGAACAAAACACATACTAAAGGACCCACAACATAACAAAGGAGTGCTACAACAACCCCTGTACTACCTGACGCAGCCATGTTTGATTTAATGCCATGTCTCAATAGAACAGACTTCTATGCTAATTTAATCCTTAAATCGCCAGGGTTTATTTTATTAAGCCAGTTTATTAAGAGATAGGGTCCTACTCTAAACTAGAAAAATGTCAGGAATAACCCAAAGTATATGAGAGAAATCAGTGTATGCATCTAATTTGCATATTATGATGTTATACATTGGCGGTTATGTTATTTACAGCCCATACAAGATGGTGAACATATTATAATAGGTTGTTTTTTTCCCCTGAAAATAATAAATGATTAATAACAGTAACTGGTAAAGCAATATTAGTAAATTATAAGTACAACTTCAAATTTACCATAACTAGTAAAATGTATGGAAATAGATATGAGAATTATATACATGTAATGTAGGGGTTTGGTTGCAGAAGCTTTATCTGTTCTTATCTATCCAAATGGCATAGGTTTTAGTTTTTCAGAGACTAGTTTGCCCCTCGTTTCTTTCACTCATGTTGGGCAAAAACAGCGTGTGCGTCGTGTAGACTTAGAGGCACCAGCAGTGGCGCTGCCGAACAAGCACTCATCCCCAGTCACACACGCACTCTCACTATCGCTCGGAATCAGAGTCAGCCATCACTAAAGACAAAGCTTCTTCACAATTGTATTTTCCAGCTCGCACGTAGAGAACGCTGCTTCCACTGAGCCGGTCTCACGGCACTAACACTCCCACTGAGACGCTAACAGAAGACGTCTGTTTGAAGTCTTCTTCTACGAAAAATTTGAATGACTTAAAACATATAGGTAGGCCCACCATTTGGTGTTAAAGCTTTATAGTCCGCTCTCTCGTGAAGTCAATGGTTAGACCATAAACAGTAGTGTCAAAAAAAATGCAGGCTCTTCATTCATTTCAATTGCAGACCATTGCACAAAAAAAAAAAAGCTAACTCTAGTCAGGTTTTGGCTAACCGTTTATAAGTGCACAAGGACACAAACCAGGAAGAATATCTAGTGTTCTTCGGTCATTGTCCTAATCTGTTGTTTTCCACGCTAGCTTCAAAATGATAAAGATACTACTGTTACTGTAATCAACATTAAAGAGTTGAACAATCTAACCTACAAACCACAAATTGTTGCCAACAGCTTCCTTCCATCCATCCAAAAATAAAAAAATAATAAAAAAAACTAGATTCACTGTCTCCCTATGCTCTTTTGGTCTCAATGCAGCTTTATCTCTCAGCTGAACTTTGAAAGCCATAGCAGAAAACATGTATTTATTCACAAAATAATTCACCTATCCAACGCCCAGAAATCCATTCTGAACTGGTGACATACTGTATGTGCATACATTTTGACCACCAACTCAGGATTTGACTGAGCTTATCTCACAGAGAAAAGACCAATTCAATTCAAATGACAGTGACCTTTAAAGAAGAAGAACACACACAGAGTAATACAATTATTGTTGCTAGCATGTCAAGCTGTCTAGTATGGCATATTCAGTATGATGTTTTTAAAATAATTTCTCCTTGATTGGGAGAACGGGAGGTTGAATATCCTGGACGTACAACGAACTGACAAAGACACAGGGAGAGACTGGCTAAATACACTCAGGGACAGGGAGACAACAGGACACGGGTGCGCAACGAGACACAGGTGAACACCGTCAGGAAATCAGAGGGGACAGAGGGGAACAGACACCTACCAAAATAAAACAGGAAGAACCAGACTGAAACATAACTAGACAGACAATATCAAAATAAGACATGACACTCACACTAAGGCAACCTAGGAACAGGAAAAAAAACACAACACTCCCAAAACACACACCAACCGACCCACAACATAACAGTACCTCCCTCCTCAAAGGTCGGCTTCCCGATGGCCCTAAAAACAAAACACCCACCAAAAAAAACCAAAAACAAGGGCACGGGCCCAGGAGTCCGAAAACCAAGAGTCCAAGACGAATGAGGGTGGGCGGAGGGAGGCCAGGGGGAGGGCCAAAATTCATTGGGTCAAAAATAGCAAAAACAAGATCAGGAAGGGACGGAAGCAGAGCCCAGGACAGGGAGCTGGATGGAGGACCGGGCATCGGACGGGCCCGCTTGCTCATCAGAATCTGTGTATGCTGGGTCCATGGCTGGTCAGTTTGTTCTGTTGTGATTAGGGGTTTGAAGGAAAGGAGGACCCAGATGCAGGTGGTAGGTGAGGAAACAAGGGTTTATTGGGTGTCCTGGAGACAGGGATACATCCAAAAACAACCAACTGGCAACGTCCAAAAACCAAAAGCAAAGAGTCACCAACATAAATCCAACGATAGGGACTTACACAAGGAGAAGAAATACTGGGAAAACCGGTGGTGATACAACCAGTGGTTGAACATCCTGGGCATACAACGACGAACTGACATACACACTGGCTAAATACACTCAGGGACCGGGAGACAACGGGACACAGGTGCGCAATGAGACACAGGTGAACACACTCAGGAAATCAGGGGCAGGAAGTAAAGTGACCGAGACAGAGGGGAACAGACGCCTACCAAAATAAAACAGGAAGAACCAGACTTAAACATAACTAGACAGACAATTTCAAAATAAGACATGACACTAACAGACTAAGGCAACCTAGGAACAGAAAAAAACACAACACTCCCAAAACACACACCAACGGACCCACAACATAACAGTATACAGGAAAGATATCTATATGTATATAGTAGGAAAAAACGACTAAAGTTAACCTAAATTCTGATATTGTAGCATTTGGCTCACACACAGTTGATGTCCCAGTCATGAGCAGGCATTTTCTAACGTAACCTGTAATTAAAATGATATACTAACTAACGGCATTGAAAGTAACCATAGGTGATGTATAAGCTAGCCAGGCATACTAAAATTATGTTTAAGCTTACAATTTGACTGTGTTCACTACAGAGATAGGTCCAAGAGATGGTTTGTCTAGCTTAGCACAAAGACTGTAGGCGCTGAGCTCTTCCTCACTTTCAGAATGTGTTTGGAGGTCAGGACTTGACTGTGTAATAAGCTGCTGCCTTAGTATATCAGGAACTAAATACATGCAAATTACGGCTGCAATATTACTAACCTCTGCAGTTCACATTTACGCTACGACATTTACTTAAAAGTAAATCTTGCCTTAGGTGCTTGTATTTATGTGTTTGTGTCTATACAGGTAGAGAAGAGAGGTAAGGCATTCATTTTGGAGCAGCCTCTGCTGGTGGGGGATGAGATTATCATCATTAACGATATGGAGCTCAGTGGATACAGACAGGAGGCCATCGCTCTGGTCAAAGGATCATACAAGACTCTGCAGCTCACGGTCCGCAGGTACAGATATTGTGTGTGTGCATGAATGTGTTAGACTTCTGCATGGGCCTGAAACTGAGACCCAAACCCAGCACATAAGCGCGTCTATAAGACACGACTCAAGTAAATCTGACTGGTACTGTCAAATCTGAGACCCAAACCAAACTGGAAACCTTAAGCAATATTTTTGCTTTGTTTAATCCAATGCTGGGGTGCACGGTGGACCCCAGCATCGGAGATCCCAATAAGGAGATTGGGGGTTCGAATCCCGGAACAGACCAACGTCACATGATCTCTCTGGGTGGAGTCGGCATGTCCTCCCCGTGTTACCGTGGGTTCTCTCCAGGTTCTCCGGCTTCCTCCCACCGTCCAAAGACATGCATGTGTAGGTTAATTGAAAACTCTAAAATTGCCCCTATTGGATGAATGCAAGAGTGAATGGTTGTCTGTCTATGTGTCAGCCCTGCGACGAGTTGGCCACTGTCCATGGTGTACCACGCCTAAGGCCCAAAGTCACTGTGATAGGCTCCAGTCACCTGTGACCCCTAACGGGAACAAGCGGTAGAAAATTACTGACTGACTAATCCAATGCTGACCTTTAGCTAACCAGGTTAAATTGATTATTTCAACTAACCCGAACCCCATGAGATTGAGGTCAGGAATGTGTAGTGAGAGAGACGATTGATTTTGAACAGACCTTTAATGTCTGTAACCACACATTTTACAACTTTTAATAATTTTTCTATTTACATGAAAAAATAAATAAATATATAAATAAAAACAACAAACAAATGATAAAATATTGTATGAACATGGGCAAAAAGCTGAGACTGCCTCCCTGCACAGAACACAGCAATTCAATTCAATTCAATTCAATTTTATTAATATAGCCCAATATCACAAATCACAATTTTGCCTTAAAGTGCTTTACAATCTGTAACATAAGACACAGTCTATCATTGGACCCTCGATTCGACTAAGGAAAAACTACCCAAAAAAAACCCTTTTAACAGGGAAAAAAAGATAGAAACCTCAGGAAGAGCAACAGAGGAGGGATCCCTCTCCCAGGATGACAGACATGCAATAGATGTTGTATCTATAGAATAGATTCATAGCAGAAAATCATAGTACATACAATTATGATGACAATGGCAAAATTGTAGTATATAGTTATATTGAAAAGTGTAGGATGTAAAACATAACGGAAGACGATGGATCCAGGGGGTCAACTGAGCAGCTCCAGGTGGAGCCATTCGCCCCTTCCACCATAGACACAGCAGCACTGCCCCAGCAGGTCACCACAGTCACAGATTCAGACTCTACTTCTCCGGAGGCTGAAATACCTGCTGAAAGTGACAGTAAGAAAGAAGAAAGGGACAAGAAAGCACAATACTACGGAAGAAGAAGTTAGTAACATGCATTTATGTGATGACACTGCATGCGGATGGAAAGGAAGAGAGAGGTGAAGAGAGAGGTGCATCCTGGGAAGTCCCCCGGCAGTCTAGGCCTATAGCAGCATAACTAAGGGATGGTTCAGGACTCAACTGAGCCAGCCCTAACTATGAGCTTTATCAAAGAGGAAAGTCTTTATCCTACTCTTAAATGGGATGGGATCTGATTATACAGGAGAGGAGCTTGATAGCTGAAGGCTCTGGCTCCCATTCTACTTTTGGAGACTTTAGAAACCACGAGTAACCCTGTGATGGGTTTAGCCCTAATTGAAGGTGTACCAAGTTGATGTTGGCGCAATCGATTCGATTTGTTTATCAAGATTATCAAAGATAATCATAAATATTTACTAGGGCACCACCCTTCGAGAATGAAGGGAAATGACAGCCAATTAATTTACTGAGTCTCATAAAATACATTAAACTATCAAGTTGGAAGTCATATTATTAATTAAATTAATAACTATAACCCAAAATTTCCATTATTAGCCTGTAGGTGAAGAATTTGGAATTCAAGATAGAAGAGGTTGACAAATTAGTCACTCTTGTACAACATTAAAGAGACCAGCATAGTTGTACACAAGCATTTAAAAATATAAATAATGGTAATTGATAAATGGACAGTACCTGTATAGCACCTTTCTAGTCTTCCAACTACTCTAAGCACTTTCACACTATATATCACATTCACACATTCATACAGCAGGAGCTAACTGCCCATTGGTACAAAGTAACATAACGTGTGTGTGTGTACGTGTGTGTGCGCACGCATCCAACATGGCTGATTGGACATAAAATGGGTCAAACAAGAGAAAGCTAATTCAGAATGTTGGCGAGGCCATATCGATGAAAGAGTGTGACTCTACTAAATTTACATTGTTCCCCCAGCCATGTGTCGAAGTATCCTTGAGCAAGATACTGAACCCCAAAATGCTCCCGAAGCTGTACCTTCGGTGTGTGAGTGTGCTTGAATGATTAGTTTAATTTGTACTGATGGGCAGTTAGCTCCTGCCATCAGTGTATGAATGTGTGTGTCTGGGTAAATGGGATATGTAGGTGAAAGCGCTTTGAGTAGTCGGACGACTAGAAAGGTTATTTTTACCTGGTTGATCCTGCCAGTAGCATATGCTTGTCTCAAAGATTAAGCCATGCAAGTCTAAGTACACACGGCCGGTACAGTGAAACTGCAAATGGCTCATTAAATCAGCTATGGTTCCATTGATTGCGCTCACGTTACTTGGATAACTGTGGCAATTCTAGAGCTAATACATGCAAACGAGCGCTGACCTCCGGGGATGCGTGCATTTATCAGGGGCGGCTGTGGCTTGGTGGCAGAGCGGTCGTCTACCAATCGGAAGGTCGGCAGTTCGATCTCGGCTTCCCCCAGCCATGCGTCGAAGTATCCTTGAGCAAGATACTGCTCCCGAAGCTGTGCCTTCGGTGTGTGAATGTGTGCGAATGATTAGTTTAATTTGTACTGATGGGCAGTTAGCTCCTGCCATCAGTGTATGAATGACTGTGTCTGGGTAAATGTGATATGTACTGTGAAAGCGCTTTGAGTAGTCAGACGACTAGAAAGGCGCTATACAAGTACAGTCCATTTACATCTATACAAGTACAGTCCATTTACCATTTACATTAGCTCAACTAGCAGTGAAGCTAAGTAGTAGCTGCATGGCTAGAGAAAGGGAAATGTAAAGATTGTAAGAAGGTATTGTGGTTCCGCTGAGGAACCCGCCTGTTGCAGTGTCCGTGGCGAGATGCTAGCTCGCCTGTTCATGTTGTCCTCCTTACAGTAAGCTCAGAGCTAATGTTGCAGGAATCTTATGTAGGATCTCGCATCGTTCTCATAAGACTGAGAATTTGTTTCTGAAGGAAGGCATGCTTCTGTGTTGTGGCCTAACCCTTCATCCATTCATTGGGGGTCTCCCCCGGCAGCTGTCTTCTGCTGGCTGGAGCGAAGCCAGTAAGGTGGGGGGTGGGGGGGCCTTTCACTTGGAGGACAGCAAGCAGCCTTCTGTCCATGAGGAGGACAGTAGAAAGAAGAGAAGGAACAAAAGATCACTGACTGCCTTGTTTACCTATTGACTTCCGAATCACACGTCGGACTGTTGCTTTCAATGGCTGCATTCACTGTCTCTCAGGATTGTGGGACAAAAGGGAACGCAGTCTTCCAATCAAAGTTCAGTTAAAATCACTCACATGAATGAACTCATCTGTTCATTCATGTGAGTGATAACTCATCTGTCCCAAAAACTGCATTCTGAGAGCGCAGTGTTCTAGTCGGGTAAAAAGGTACTATAAGCTCTTTAAGATATGATGGTGCCTGACCATTAAGAGCTTTGTAGGTGAGGAGGAGGATTTTAAAGTCTATTCTGGATTTTACAGGGAGTCAGTGTAGAGAAACTTCTTATTTTCCTTTCGGCTGTTCCCTTTCAGGGGTCGCCACAGCGAATCATGTGCCTCCATCTAACCCTGTCCTCTGCATCCTCTTCACTCACACCAATTAACTTCACGTCCTCTCTCAGTACATCCATAAATCTCCTCTTTGGTCTTCCTCTAGACCTCCTGCCTGGCAGCTCCAACCTCAGCATCCTTCTACCAATATATTCACACTCTCTCCTCTGAACATGTCCAAACCACCTCAATCTGGCGTCTCTGGCTTTATCTCCAAAACATCTAACATGAGCTGTCCCTCTGATGTACTCATTCCTGATCCTGTCCATCCTCGTCACTCCCAAAGAGAACCTCAACATCTTAAGCTCTGCTACCTCCAGATCCGCCTCTTGTCTTTTCTTCAGTGCCACTGTCTCTAAGCTGTGCAACATCGCTGGTCTCACCACCGTCTTGAAAACCTTTCCTTTTTTATTCTTGCTGATACTCTTTTATCACACAACACACCTGACACTTTTCTCCACCAGTTCCAACCGGCTTGCACTCGCCTCTTCATCTCTTTTCCACAGTCTCCATTGCTCTGAACTGTTGACCCTAAGTACTTAAAGTCCTGCACCTTCTTCACCTCTGTTCCCTGTAACCTCACCGTTCCACCTGGGTCCCTCTCATTGACACACATGTATTCTGCGGCTAAGCTTCATTCCTCTGTTTTCCAGAGCAGACCTCCATCTCTCTAGATTTTCCTCCGCCTGCTCCCTGCTCTCACTACAAATCACAATGTCATCCGCAAACATCATAGTCCATGGAGATTCCTGTCTAACCTCATCCATCAGCCTGTCCATCACCAGTGCAAACAAGAAGGGGCTCAGAGCCGATCCTTGATGCAGACCCACCTCCACCTTGAACTCCTCTGTCACACCTACAGTACACCTCACCGTGGTCTTACAGCTCTCATACATGTCCTGCACCACTCTAACATACTTCTCTGCCACTCCAGACTTCCTCATACAATACCATAGCTCCTCTCTCGGCACCCTGTCATACGCTTTCTCTAAATCTACGAAGACACAATGCAACTCCCTATGACCTTCTCTGTACTTCTCCATCAGCATCCTCAAAGCAAATACTGCATCTGTTGTACTCTTTCTAGGTATGAAACCATATTGCTGCTCACAAATGCTTAACTCTGCCCTTAGCCTAGCCTCCACTACTCTTTCACACACCTCCATTGTATGACTCATCAGCTTTATTCATCTGTAGTTCCACAGTTCTGCACATCTCCCTTGTTCTTAAAAATTGGCACCAGTGCACTTCACTTCCATTCCTCGGGCATCCTCTCACTCTCCAAGATCTTGTTAAACAAACTAGTCAGAAAATCTACTGCCACCTCTCCTAGACACTTCCATACATCCACAGGTATGTCATCAGGACCAACTGCCTTTCAACTCTTCATCCTTTTCAACGCCCTCCTCACTTCACTCTTGCTAATCATTGCTACTTCCTGCTCCACACCAGTCACCTCTTCTACTCTTCGTTCCCT
This sequence comes from Coreoperca whiteheadi, assembly GCA_011952105.1. Lineage (NCBI taxonomy): Eukaryota > Metazoa > Chordata > Actinopteri > Centrarchiformes > Sinipercidae > Coreoperca > Coreoperca whiteheadi. Next base: position 3,905,362 of record CM022482.1, on the reverse strand, counting down.
TTCATTTTCCTCATTCATCAACTCTTCAAAGTACTCCTTCCATCTTCCCATCACACTCCTGGCACCTGTCAATACATTTCCATCCTTATCTTTAATCACCCTAACCTGCTGCACATCCTTCCCATCTCTATCTCTTTGTCTGGCCAACCTGTACAAATCCACCTCTCCCTCTTTAGTGTCCAACCTAGCATACATATGCTCTTTGTTTGGCCTTTGCCACCTCTACCTTCACCTTACGCTGCATCTCCCTGTACTCCTGTCTACTCTCTTCAGTCCTCTCAGTGTCCCACTTCTTTTTTGCTAACCTCTTTCTCTGAACTCCTGAAATCCTGAACTCCTGAACTTCCTCGTTCCACCACCAAGTCTCCTTGTCCACTTTCCTCTTTCCAGATGACACACCGAGTACCCTCCTACCTGTCTCCCTGATCACTTTAGCTGTAGTGGTCCAGTCATCTGGGTTGCACTTCCTGGCCACCCAGAGTCTGTCTCAGCTCCTCCCTGAAAACTACACGACATTCTTCCTTTTTCAACTTCCACCACTTCTTCCTCTGCTCTGCCTTTGTCCTCTTCATCTTCCTCACCACCAGAGTCATTATACACACTAGCATCCTGTGTTGTCTGGCTACACTCTCCCCTACCACTACTTTACAGTCACTGGTCTCTTTCAGATTACAACGTCTACACAAGATGTAGTCCACCTGAGTGCATCTACCTCCGCTCTTATATGTCACCCTATGTTCCTCCCTCTTCTGGAAGAAAGTGTTCACTACAGCCATTTCCATCCTCTTTGCAAAGTCTACCACCATCTGTTCTTCTGCGTTCCTGTCCTGAAGACCAAACCTGCCCTTCACCTACATGCCCATTGAAATCTGCACCAATCACCACTCTCTCACCTCTGGGGATGCTCTGCATCACTTCATCTAACTCACTCCAGAATTTCTCCTTCTCTTTTAACTCACATCCTACCTTTGTGGCATAACCACTCACAACATTGAACATCACCCCTTCAATTTCCAGCTTCAGGCTCATCAACCTGTCTGATACTCTTTTCACCTCTTCTTCAACTAATATTGGAGAAATATAAATCTCTTTACCCAGTTCTTGTCAGTTCACGTGCGGCAGCATTCTGGATCAACTGGAGAGTCTTAAGGGACTTAATCGGGCAACCTGATAATAAGGAATTGCAATAATCCAACCTTGAAGTAACAAATGCATGGATTAGTTTGTCTGCATAATTTTGAGACAGAATGTGCCTGCTTTTGCAATGTTAGGTAGGTGAAAGAAGGCAGTGCTTCTTTCATGCTGGAGTTAAAAGGATAAACCTGATCAAAGATAACTCAGAGGTTCCCTACGGTGGTGCTAGAGGCCAGGGCAATGCCATCTAGAGTAACTATATCCTTAGATAACATGTCTTGGAGGTGTTTGAGGCCAAGTACAATCATTTCAGTTTTGTCTGAGTTAAGCATTGTAAAATTGCTTGTTATCCAGGTTTTTATGTCCTTAAGGGATGCTTGAAGTTTAGCTAACTAAGGCATTTCATCTGGCTTGATTGTGTTGTGATTTAACAATTATATGCCTCACATGGCAGCACCATTTGTTGGGGTTTACCATGATTAAAGGGGCACCAAGTTGATGTTGGTGAAATCATTTTGCTTTGGCTAACAAGATTATCAAAGATAATCATAAATATTGACTTTAATTAATAAACACCTTGGGGCACCACCTTTAGATAAAGGAAATTATAGCCAATTAATTGATTGAGACTCATAAAATACACTAAACTATCAAATTGGAACTCAGATGAATAATTAAATTAATAACAATATCCCCTAATTACCGTCAATAGCTAGTAGGTAAAGGATTTGGAATTCCACATAGAAGAGGATGGCAAATTATTCAGTCTTGTAAGACATTAAAGAGACCAGCATAATCATACACAAGCATTTATTTAAAAAGATAAACAAAGCAAAAACAAACAATGAAGACAAACTTTAAATACACTAGACTACAGACAAAGATGTGTATGTCAGAGTGTGAGTGTGGACCTAAAATGGATCAAACAAAGAATGCTAAATCAACACTACAAAACCAAGACCCAAGTTGTACTAATAGGAAATTATCCTTTTAAGGCCCATGTGTAAGAATATCAGTTTAAAACATTCAAAAATTAATTAAAATTGTCATTGAATATGAAGAAATAACAGTTTTGATGTTAATTTCAAAGAGGTCTGTGTATTGTGTTGCAGAAATATTGACTGAATTTAGCATGCTAACCAGCTTGACCCAGCCTGTCCTGTCTCATAATACCACTTTGTACAAAAAGAGGCGATAGTTTGATAGTATAGCTCAGGGCCACCCCCTGTAGTTTCAGCCAGGACATGTTTGCGCACAACGATTTCGCTAGACAAGCTCTCTTAGCTTTTTTTTGTCTAACTAGTAAAATTGCATTTCCTGCTGAAAATGCGTGTGAATGCTGACAGCTGAAAAAAATCGCAAAGCATTGCTGCAATTGCAGAAATCTGAAATGAATTTGCCTAAAAAAAATCTGAAAGCTCAAATGTATTACACTAGACTACTCAAGTCAAGTCAAGTCAAGTCTGCTTTATTGTCAATTCTTCCACATGTACATTACATACATACAGAGAATCGAAATTGCGTTACTCTCAGACCCCCGGTGCATACAGATAACACTAACAGTAGAGCTTAAAATCTAGATCAAATATAAAATATAAGCTAAAACTTTACAATAAGGGAATATAAAAAAAAGACATAATAAAAAAATAAAATAAAATAAAATAAAAATAAGCTTAAGTAAGAGCAGCGCAAGGCACATGGCAGATAAAGTGCAAACCAGTGAAGAAACAGTGAAGATAAAAAGATTTTAAGTGCATAAAAAAATAGCTTATTCAGTCTGATTAAACTGACAAAGGGCTTATTTTATTTAAACTGACTGATGAGGTGGTAGAATGACGTCAGATTCCATGGTGAATGAGGTAGTGAGCAGACCAATGCTACACAAAGTGACTGGTGCATGACATCGTATGTTAGTGGAAGGACCTGGGGATGTGGGATCTGGGGGGTGGGGTTCATGGTTCAGTGGTGCCTGGGGCAGAAGAGGGACGGGGGGGCAAGTTCGGGAGCGAGTTCAGCTTCCTGACAGCCTGATGGATGAAGCTGTCCTTCAGACTGCTGGTCCTGGCCTGGAGACTCCGCAGTCTCCTCCCTGATGGCAGCAGACTGAAGAAGCTGTGTGACGGGTGTGTGGGATCACCTGCGATGCAGAGGGCTTTGCGAGTGAGACGGGTTCCATAAATGTCCTGGAGGGAGGGGAGAGAGACACCAATGATCTTCTCAGTTGCTCTCACTATGCGTTGCAACACCTAAAAGTAAAAATATGTAAGTGACGGAATTGGGAGTTTGACAAGTTAAGTTGAGATGTTGAATAGATCCATTAACACCCTAAAGTTAACTTAACATTTTTACATTTGAATTGTTTCTGGATCATTGGCGCCGACCTGCCCTCCATTTAGGACTTATACACGTCCAGAGTCAGAAAACGGGCAGGAAACATCCCTGCACAACCTGTTCCAACTTCTCCCACCTGCGAGGTGCCACTTAAAACCGGTCACCAGTGACATTAATTGACATCCACTGTACCGGTACATTTCTCCCATGGTTTATGTAAATATTAATATTTTAAAATCTACGCACACTGTATAAACCAGAGATATACTGTGTATATCCATCTACCTCATGTACATAAGCTACCTGTTACATTAATCATATTTATCCCAGCATCATTTGCACTCTGCACCATTGCACTAACTATTGTACTGTCGAACTACTGTAAATGTACACAGAAAACCGGAGTAAATTCCTTGTATATCTACACATATCTGGCTAATAAAGCTGGTTCTGATTCTGATTGTTTTTCTGACTACGAGTGGAGCATTTCGCAATGTTGTGAAATGTTTTGCAAAAAGTATAATTATGATTAGTCTACGTGCTTGGAGAACTGTTTGCCTGCATGTGGAAAAGAACTTAGCAGACATGGCGCAAGAAAGCTTGTCAAGGTTACGAGAATCTCCACATTTAAGAATAGGCTAAAGACTTTTCTCTTTGATAAAGCTTATAGTTAGGGCTGGCTCAGGAGAGTCCTGAACCATCCCTTAGTTATGCTGCTATAGGCCTAGACTGTCGGGGGACTTCCCATGATGCACCTCTCTCTCTTCACCTCTGTCCTCCTCTCCATCCGTATGCATTCGCATCCCATAAATGCATGTCACTAACTTGACTTCTTCCCTCTCCCGGAGTTTTGTGCTTTGTCGTCCGTCTCTTCTTTCTTAGTGTCACTTTCAGCAGGTATTTCAGTGTCCGGAGATGTATCTGGATCGGTGACTAGGGCGACCTGCTGGGGCAGTGCTGCTGTGTCTATGGTGCAGGGGACGAGTGGCTCGGGTCCTGCTCGTTGGGCTCCACCTGGAGCTGCTCGGCTGTCCGTCTGGACCCATCATCTTCCCTTATGTTTTACCACCTAAACATTTCTAACATACTAATATATATATATATATACAACAATTTTGCCATCATGGCTATATATGTTATAGTTTTGATGCTATAAATCTATTCTGTACTTACGACATCTATTGCATGTCTGTCCGTCCTGGGAGAGGGATCCCTCCTCTGTTGCTCTTCCTGAGGTTTCTATCGTTTTTTTCCCCCTGTTAAAAGGGTTTTTTTGGGTAGTTTTTCCTTAATCGAATCGAGGGTCTAAGGACAGAGGGTGTCGTATGTTACAGATTGTGAAGCCCTTTGAGGCAAATGTGATTTGTGATACTGGGCTATATAAATAAAATTGAATTGAATTGAATTGAATTGAGAAGAGTTGTTGAAAACACTGCAATGTTTTGCCTTGTCTTTCATGTAAGAACTAGAAAACTCCTTAAATCCAGACATTAGCACTACACAGGGAGGGTTCCTGTCAGGTCACTGTGTCCAGCATGTCACAATATTTTTGATTAACATAGTACATGTTTATGTAATAACCAACACACATCAATAGAGATTTCAAAATCACACGTAAGCGGGGCAGTGTTATCTGAGATAGCCTTCAGGGACTCGACTGTCTCCACAGTCTGAGGAAAGTGGGAAAGCAGATGTTGCCTTTCAAGGGAACTTCAACGCTGCGTCAGCTGACACTATGGGGAACGCCCTCAGCGTGACCGCCTCTGAATCACTGTATCAATTTAGACCAATCTTGATTGGGTGACGCTTGCCGGCGGACCAGAGGTACAAAGGGAGCCGGGTTCACTGTTGTCGTCAGTCTTCTGATCTTCAGCAAGCGCTCTGGGTCTCTGAGAAATTGCGAGTGTGAAGCGGTTTTGGCAGTTTGTGTATCCCTGCCCACGCTATATTCCCGACGGTGACACACATGAGATGTGTGTGGACTGCTTGGGAAGAGTGCTAGCAGCCCTCGAGGGTGCTGGCTGTGTGCATTGCGAGCGATTCTCGTTTAGGAAGCTCTGGTCTCGGCTGGCGCTTTTTGAGGAAGGTGGCCAGCTCTGCTCCCCACGCGGTAAGGGACCGGCAGTTGCTGAGGCATCCTGGTGCCTGCACACCTGGGGCTCGCAGATGGACCTTGGGGACGAAGGTGAGACAGTTTCAGCCTTTTCTTTACCTTCATCCGCGGGGTTCTTTCTCCCACTTTTGGGATCCGGAAGCCCGCACCGAGTCTGCGGCTTCTTCCACCCTGGAACGGGAGCCCGCTCGCCAAGACTCTAGTTCCGAGGAACTGGATGTGCTCTGTGCGGAGGGCGGTGACATGGGTGGCTTGTCAGCCCAGTCGCCACAATATGAGGAGCTGCTGGAGGTGTTTTCTTGTGCTGTGGCTAGGCTCAATATCGCCTGGCCAGTAGAAGAGCAGGAGGCTCGTCGCCGAGCGTTTCCTTGTAGCCCCACCTCCACGCCAGCGTTGGGATTTACCATTCTTTCCGGACCTCCACACTGAGGTGTCGAAGTCCTGGTCCAGGCCGTATTCCGCACGGCTTTCTAGCCCAACTGGTCGCCAGTGTGCTTCGATTTGCGGGCGTAATGAGAACGGTTACGGCTGTATACCAGGTATTGAGGAGACGCTGGCGGAGTATTTATCCCTGGAAGCTGCGTCCTCCCTGAAAACCCCGACATTGCCTACGAAGCCCTGCCGTACGACCTCTGCTTTAGTAGGTAAGGCTTACATGGCAGCGGGTCAGGCCGGCGCATGTCTGCACACCATGGCGGTCTTGCAGGCATACCAGGCCGATCTGCTTGATGACCTCGATGACGGGAGGCCCCTTGCATCTGAGGATGTGAAAGAGCTTCGCCGTGCGACGAATTTGTCGCACAGGGCTACTAAGGATACAGCCTGAGCTATCGGGCGGTCCATGGCCCTGCTGGTGGCGACAGAGCGCCATTTATGGCTGACTCTGTCGGGCATTAAGGATAAGGATAAGACCTTCCTTATGGATGTCCCGCTTTCGCCCGTTGGTCTCTTTGGGGAAGTGGTTGGCTCGGTTGTCGAGCTCTTCAGGGTAGAATATTGATGATCCCTATGATTGTGTCAAATTCAGTTCGAGGACTGGTTTGTCACAATCGATCTAAGGGACGCTTACTTCCATGTCTCTGTCATTTCGGGTCTTGGAAGGCCAAACGCTTCTCTGCGCTTCCAGAGCAGTTACCCACCCATAATCCCATAATGATGGTGTCTTTCTCCCGACCACTTAAATTAATAAAATCAAAAGCTAACAGAAGAGGAGTTATACATAATCATTTAATAAAAATTACCACAGCAGAAATAGCACCTCAAAATAAGAGAATTAAATCTGGACTCTTAAACTTCAGATCTCTGTCATCTAAAGCTGTACTAGTAAACGATCTAATATCAGAGTATCATATTGATTTATTTTGTCTGACTGAAACCTGGCTGGGTCATGAAGAATATCTTAGCCTAAATGAATCCACTCCACCCAGTCATATTAATACTCACATTCCTCGAGGCACTGGCCGAGGAGGTGGAGTTGCAGCCATCTTCGACTCAAGCCTATTATCCATCCATCCATCCATCCATTTTCTACCGCTTATCCGGGGCCGGGTCGCGGGGGCAGCAGTCTAAGCAGAGACGCCCAGACTTCCCTCTCCCCCGACACTTCCTCCAGCTCTTCCGGGGGAATACCGAGGCGTTCCCAGGCCAGCCGAGAGACGTAGTCCCTCCAGCGTGACCTAGGTCTTCCCCGGGGCCTCCTCCCGGTTGGACGTGCCCGGAACACCTCCCTAGGGAGGCGTCCAGGAGGCATCCGGGACAGATGCCCGAGCCACCTCAGCTGACTCCTCTCGATG
>CM022482.1:3805552-3867876 GCA_011952105.1 Coreoperca whiteheadi | reverse complement strand
AAAAGGGGCGGGGCATCAATCAATCAAACTCGGATCAAAAAGTGACAGGTGGTGTTCCATTTAATCTCTCTATCCACCTTGGAAAGCCACAGGCTGCGGACATCAACAACCTTGGCTGCATCATTTGATCTCGAGCAGGTTTCCACATCAGCAACCCACAAGTCTGGTAGTCAACTAGATCTTATCTACACACGATCGATACTGCTCCACTCATCACGCTCAGGTCACCCCGCTGCACGCGTCAGATCATTTCTTTGTCACTCTCGACCTCGACCTAACTCCTCCAGACGCTGCAAGTGTTCTACCGCTGGTCACCTTCCAATGCAACCTGCGTACGCTGGCTCCCTTGCGCTTTTCCTCTGCTGTCTCGTCAGCACTCCCTCCCTCTGAGGAGCTCTCTCTCTTGAACACCGACAGCGCCACTGACAATTTGTGTTCCACTCTTAAATTCTGCCTGGACAACTTCTGCCCTCTCATATCTAAACCAGCCCACACATCCTCGTCTGCCCCCTGGTTATCTGATGTTCTACGTGAGCATCGCGCCAGCCTCCGGTCAGCTGAGAGAAAATGGCGTAAATCAAAAGATCCCCGTGATCTCTGTCTCTACCAGTCTCTCCTCTCTAATTTCTCAGCTGATGTCACCTCTGCAAAAATGGACTGAATCACCTGATTCACGCACTCTCTCTTGGTTACAAAGCCCATTTTTCCTAACTATTTACATTTAACTAATTACATGCCCAAATAGATTGAGTATATCTTAACAACCACAAAGGCTATATGCATAATCTTGGTCTCAAAAGAAAGCTAAGACCTTTGAGATTACAATAGAAGTGTAGGGATTCAGGTATCTATAGTCCGTCAGATAATATGCATTTGGAAAGCAGTAGAAAATTTAAATTTCTACCTCCGCCTAAAAAACCCCCCACATCATTTATAGTGAAAACACATTACAATCATCAAGGAATAAGCCTAAACTTTGTAGGAATGATTAAAATAATATTTGCTAAGTAACTGTGCAAAAGTAGATGGTAAAAAATGTGAACCTAAGCAGTTTAACACACATTTTATCACAGATATTTCCAGGCGGAACCAGCAAATATGGCATTTGGATCCAGATGTGCCATTGACCTGTTTTAGGTACCAGGCAGTAAAAACTAATTATATTTCACTAATATATCATTAGAATGTGCGCGTGAATGGTTGTCTGTCTCTGTGTCAGCCCTGCGACGAGTTGGCCACTGTCCAGGGTGTACCCCGCCTAAGGCCCGAAGTTACTGGGATAGGCTCCAGTCACCCGCGACCTCCAACGGGAACAAGTGGTAGAAAATGACTGACTGACTGACTAATATATCATTATAGTAACTCATTCCATCAAATACAACTGTTTTTGAGTCATTTAGAGCTTATAATCTGGCTCAGATTCACCTAGGGCCTCTCTCTGCACATACACTATGCCTCTTCACCTACCTGTGTGTGGCCTGTCAAACACTCAGAAATCAGCAGCCCATTGGCCGATCTGCATAAATGACACCTCTTTGTGACCGTTAGAGCCAATAGAATCAATTGAAACCACCCATGGTTGGCTTAGCAACACCAATCACCATCCAGAAGGCAGTAAGACCAGAACCAGTGATTTCTGTTCGTGAGGTCCCTCCCCCCTCTGACTCGACTGTTATTGCTTGTGGAAAAACCCAGGGATCCGCCATTGATTTCAAAGGGACCGTAATACACGAGAGAACACGCTAGAACCGTCTTTTACAGTTGGAATATGACTTTTGACCAGAAGACAGCAAAGGTAAGACATGCTTTATGATATGGTTATGATTTTTTGTTAAATTTATGACTGTAGATCTTTCATCGTACGGCAACGTGGCTGGCATCTTTGTTTTCTGCAGAATCTGCCCTTTCAGAGGGTGTAAAGCTTGTGTGGATTGCTGGAAGTGGTGAAAATAACGAAATCATGGAATTGTGATTTGCATATTTGTGTGTTTTTGGACATTATGAGTATAATTGCCGAGGTTGTAATTGTGTTTTGTTCTGGCTGTGGATGCTTGGTATTGGCTTTTAGCTGACTTTCTGGCCTTTGTTTTGGTATGTTGGATAATAGGATTGCTGCTTCCTAGCTTGTGTACTGTTCATTTGGACTGTCCAGGACTGGACAGGACTGCGTACATCCCCCTTTCAGGGAGGCTCTGTGTATGTTAAAACCTTCGCTGCTCTCCTTTCTCCGCCTGCTCCCCCACCTTCATCAGATTTAACAGCTGACGACTTTGCGTCTTTCTTTGTCAAGAAAACAACCGCCATTAGCAGGCAATTCTCTGCAGCGCCACCTGTCGACCTCGCGTGCATCCCAGATACATGTCTGCTCCCCTCTTTCTCCCGTCTATTTGAAGCTGACGTTTCCAAAGTTCATTCAATCTAACCACCCTACCACCTGCCTGCTGGATCCCATCTCCTTCAGGCCATCTCTCCAACTGTTGTCCCTGCTCTGACCCACATCATCAACTCCTCCCTCACCACTGGGTCGTTCCCCACAGCTTTCAAAGAGGCCCGCATCGCACCGTTACTGAAGAAAGCCACTCTCAATCCGACACTATTAGAAAGCTACAGACCGGTTTCCCTCCTTCCCTTCATTGCTAAAGCTCTGGAACGAGTTGTTTTACATTTACATTTAGTCATTTAGCAGACACTTTTATCCAAAGCGACTTACATATGAGAACATTCACAAACCGAAGGCGCAGCTTTGGGAGCATTTTTGGGGTTCAGTATCTTGCTCAAGGATACTTCGACGCATGGCTGCTGGGGGATCAAACAGTTGACCTTCCGATTGGCAGGCAACCGTTCTGCCACCAAGCCACAGCCCTTTCTGGTTTTCAACCAGCTCTCCTCCTTTCTCACACAGAACAATCTCTTGGACCAGTCTGGTTTCAAGAGCAGCCATTCCACGGAGACCGCGCTGCTCTCAGTTGTCGAAGCCCTGAGACTGGCAAAGGCGACATCCAAGTCATCTGTACTTATCTTACTGGACCTGTCTGCGGCCTTTGACACAGTTAATCACCACGTCCTCCTGTCCACTCTCAGTGCTATGGGTGTGTCTGGAATCGCATCTCAGCATGCTTGAGGGACATCGCGCTTTGGACAAAGGACCATCACCTGCAGCTGAACCTGGACAAAACAGAACTATTTGTGATACCGGCCAACCCAAAAATTCACCATGACCTCTCCATTCAACTAGGCTCAACGACCGTTACTCCGTCCAGCACGGTCAGAAACTTGGGGGTGGTAATTGATGATCAACTAAACTTCAAAAGCCATGTCGCCAGCACCACCCGGTCCTGCAGATTCATCCTCTACAACATCAGGAAAATCAGACCTTTCCTATCAGAGCAGGCTACACAAGTCCTAGTCCAGGCTCTTGTCCTGTCCAAACTGGACTATTGCAATGCACTGCTGGCTGGACTCCCTGCTTGCACAACCAAACCTCTGCAGATGATCCAGAACGCGGCAGCAAGAGTGGTCTTCAATAAACCAAAGAAAGCGCACGTAACCCCTCTCTTCATTAGGTTACACTGGCTCCCTGTTGTCGCCCACATCAAGTACAAAGCGATGCTCTTGGCTTACAAGACCACCACTGGTTCTGCACCAACATATCTTTGCTTGTTAATACAGACCTATGCTCCTGCCAGGTCCCTGCGCTCTGCAAACAAACAACGTCTGGTGGTACCATGCCAAAAAGGAATAAAATCACTCTCGCGCACCTTCTCTGGATCCGTTCCACATTGGTGGAATGATCTGCCTGCTTCTACAAGATCAGCAGATTCTGTAGCCACAACACCTAACTGACAATCACTAACTTCTAACTCTGCTCAAAAAAACAAACAAAAAAAACCCCCCTTCCTATCCTTAGCTTTGTATACTGTGCTAGGCTTTAATCAGACTTGTTTTTTGATGCACTTTAAGCTTTTTGTTACCTTGTGTTGTTATATTGCTTCCATTGTCTTCCTCATATGTAAATCACTTTGGATAAAAACATCTGCTAAATGATTAAATGGAAATGTAAATGTAATGTCTCCATGATACACTAAAAAAAGATTTGAGGGTCGTGTTTTCCAGGTTCCACCATCATTATGGGGTTATGGGTGGGTAACTGATCTGGAAGTGCAGAGAAGCATGTAGGACTGCATCTCTGTCTCCTGTTCTCAACTCTGGGTTGTCATGGTCCACTAATGAATTCGGCCAGATTTTAAGTTAAGAGAACTTCTCCATCTAAAGTGCAATGAATGCAGCCACTCCTAATCAGACCACGTCTTCCCAAGGAAACCCGCCAATTATTTACAAAGCCCACATCATTTTCTTGTGTATTTTTTTCTAAAGGACTTTCAGATTTGTGGGATTTTTCCCCTTAAGAAATGTTTCAGATATTTTATCACCTTCCACTACTACAAAGTACTTGCTTTTATCTGTGTCACAGCTGTATTAAAAGTAATTCCAAAGGGGTGCTTTCTCCCAATTTTTACCGCTGCCATGATGCCAGCCATGGCGTTGACAGATTGGCAACACGTCATGGACCGTGAGGTGCTGACAGTAAAGTTTTCTTAAAAAAAAAAGACGAAAACTAAGGACATTCTCTCTACAATTTGTTCGTTTTAGTTAGTTTTGTAAACACACAATACAGTTTCAGTTATTTGTCATTTTTTTGTTTTTATTTCACCTAACGAAAATGTTTTATCATATTTAGTTTTCATTATTTTGTTAGTTTTCATTAACTAGAATAACCTTGCAAAGAAGGCAAACAAGAAGAAGGCAGAAATCCAAAGTAATGAAACAAACACAAGTCCAAATCCTAGGGGGAAAAAAACACATGAGGAATTACTGGGGAAGAGCTCGGATGCTTGACACCGCAAACAAAGACGAACTGGCGCAGAACTGAGGAATCACAGACACTAATTACACACTTGAGGGGACACAGGTAAAACTAATTAACACAGGTGGAAACAATCACAACAACAACAAGGACAGGAAGCAAAACTAGAAGAAACATGAAGGAAGGCGATACTTTAAAAATAATCCTAGAAATTTCTGGTGCAAAATACATGTTAAAACATTTGCTAAAAAATCGTCAGTACCGTACTACTTTTATATTGGTTTTGGCAAAAATATTTAACAAAGAGTTTTGTTGTTGCGGATATGTCCAAATACATGTAGACCCAGTATCGATATCAACACAGTCAGAGAAAGTAAAAGTGCGCAACCTGATTATAATTCAGTTATAAAATCCCAGTACGCCATGAATTGTCTCTCCTGCCAGGCTGCTGACAGCTCTGTCATCGTTGGAGCAGAGAGTGTCGGTGCAGCCAACAGACTTCTGCTCTGCTCAACTGTCAGGCTGACCTTTGTTTCTATGAGTTATTTTTGTGGTTTGCCATCATTTTGTGACTTGGTATTGAGATCAATACAAAAACAATCATCATTACGGATGAGTCCCCCTGAACTGCAGTGCACGCTCTACCCAGGCACCACCCCTTGCCTAAACCAAACAAAGCATTTCCATTGTCTGGAGTTTATATGAGAACAAGTATGTCTTCTGAAAAATAAGTGCTCAGGGTTTATGAGGCAGGGATTAAAAACAAGCGTTTCACTATGGTTGCCAGCCACGTAAAAACTATTACTATGATTACTATTTTCTGCTGAGGATTGTTTAGACTAATAGCCTGCATCCAGGGCTTAATTCATTTGTTAATTAAAGGCACCTCCTTTGTCACTATCATAATCTGTAAATACATTTTGTTTAATGTCTGTTCTGTCATTCTTTTATTCAGTCAGTCATTTTCTACCGCTTGTTCCCGTTCGGGGTCGTGGGTGACTGGAGCCTATCCCAGTGGCTTCGGGCCTTAGGCGGGGTACACCCTGGACAGTGGCCAACTCGTCGCAGGGCTGACACTTAGACAGACAACCATTCACGCAACCAATTAGAGTCACCAATTAACCTAATGCATGTCTTTGGATGGTGGGAGGAAACCGGAGAACCCGGAGAAAACCCACGGTAACACGGGGAGGACATGCATACTCCACCCAGGGAGGTCGTGGTCTGGTCCGGGATTCGAACCCACGATCTCCTTGTTGGGAGGCAGGGGCGCTAACCGCTCTGCCACCGTGCACCCCGTCATTCTTTTATTTTCCATTGAAAATCGTAAATCATTGTTTTGCTTATTTTGGATCTATTTTAATTATGATCCTCTGTTAATTATTAAGCTATTTTGGCTGAATCAGAATGCCTGGTAATATAAGGCTCAAGAGAAAATCATCGCAGGTATGGGAGAATCCTTTTCAATATTGGCATTCAGGTAGGGCAGGTTTGGTTATTAGCAGAAATATCCAATATATTTATGAATATTAATACAATTCTTAATGTTATTAAGTTATTAATATAGATTAATAATTACGAGGCACCATTAACCAAATGTGAAAAACAGTCTCAAAGGTGGCTGTCCACCTAAAAATGTTGATTATTAAATATTACCTTACATTAATAATGGACAGTGAAGGGTGAATCACAGCACTGAGAATCGCAACCAGCTATTAGCACAACAAATACATACAATAACCACAGGCAACTGCTCATTAAAATATAAAATAATGTTTATTTAACCTTATCATTGATTAACAATCAATAACTTTAGCAAACAATCACCATAGTTTAAACAAAATAAGCATAAACAATCAGCTAGTCGATAGGGTGTGTGTGTGTCGGGACATTAGAGAAGAGATGGGGGGCTAACCCCTGTGGGTAGCTGTGTAGGGGCAGCCCGCTCAATTTAACAAATTGCAAGGGCCCAAACAAAGGGGCGATAACGTGTAGCTTAGCTATCTAGGCTACCGCACTGTCAGGGCCGTTTTGGGGCATGTAAATGTGGGTGTAAAGATGTATGGGTTAGTGGAGAAGAAAGAGGTAGAAAATGCACACAGAAAAACAAGAAATCTCAAATGCCATGGACAAGTGCAATACGCGTCACCTTATCTCACAGAAACACAGCGGCTGACTGACGTACAGTGGTCGTGTTACTAGATTGGTCGTAAAAGGTACGGCTATCGGCTCCACAGTGGCGAAGCTGTTGGACAATTAGACATTGTACAAGGACGGCACGACGACCGTTATTTCCCAAAATAAGCAAAGCACAGTTCACAACAATAAAGCTTAGATGAAATAACACACAGTTATAAAATCTATGTCTGCCCAGACACAATAGCCACTTACTTGGAGATGGCTCTTGTCGAAGCAATCCTGAATCAGTTCATTTTAACCGGGACGAATTTCTCAGGATTCTTAGGATTCAAGACCTCGCCAGGAGGGAAAGCTGGTGATTTATTGGCTCCTGATGCAATATTTTTACTTTAATTCTATGTTTCGGCACATTTTGCCTTCTTCTTCAGCTGTGCAGAAACATTGCACTACAGCTGAAATCCTCTATTGGTGACAGAGTTCTCAAAGTTGTTTTTCATAGATTTAACAGCTCACGTTTCTTCCTCATCCGATTTATTCCGAGGATGAGGCACCAGGATGTAACCTCGATTTTCTCTCTGTCTCCGTCTTTTATGTCACTTGGTGCATGACACAGCCAAAAACTCACTTTTATATCTCTCACCCAAATTAAGACATAAACATTCATTTAGACACTCCAACTGTCAAAAGCTACTTTCCTCTTACACATTAACTGCCATGTTGCCATCCTTCCTTCCTCTTTTCACCTTCACAGGCAGTTGATGTCAAACACACACACAGCTTCAATCTTACATATATAATAACTCCTAATGACTTTCATGACTTTGTTATCAAAACATTCTCACTTACATTTCCTTATGATTAATATTGATTATACATTTCATGTTCATTATATTTTTAGCTATCAAGCTCCTCTCCTGTGGAATCAGATCCCAGTTCGGGTTCGGGAGGCAGACACCATCTCCTCATTTAAGAATAGGCTAAAGACTTTTCTCTTTGATAAAGCTTATAGTTAGGGCTGGCTCAGGAGAGTCCTGAACCATCCCTTAGTTATGCTGCTATAGGCCTAGACTGTCGGGGGACTTCCCATGATGCACCTCTCTCTCTTCACCTCTGTCCTCCTCTCCATCCGTATGCATTCGCATCCCATAAATGCATGTCACTAACTTGACTTCTTCCCTCTCCCGGAGTTTTGTGCTTTGTCGTCCGTCTATTCTTTCTTAGTGTCACTTTCAGCAGGTATTTCAGTGTCCGGAGATGTATCTGGATCGGTGACTATGGCGACCTGCTGGGGCAGTGCTGCTGTGTCTATGGTGCAGGGGACGAGTGGCTAGGGTCCTGCTCGTTGGGCTCCACCTGGAGCTGCTCGGCTGTCCGTCTGGACCCATCATCTTCCCTTATGTTTTACCACCTAAACATTTCTAACATAATAATATATATATATATACACAACAATTTTGCCATCATGGCTATATATGTTATAGTTTTGATGCTATAAATCTATTCTGTACTTACGACATCTATTGCATGTCTGTCCGTCCTGGGAGAGGGATCCCTCCTCTGTTGCTCTTCCTGAGGTTTCTATCGTTTTTTTTCCCCTGTTAAAAGGGTTTTTTTGGGTAGTTTTTCCTTAATCGAATCGAGGGTCTAAGGACAGAGGGTGTCGTATGTTACAGATTGTGAAGCCCTTTGAGGCAAATGTTATTTGTGATACTGGGCTATATAAATAAAATTGAATTGAATTGAATTGAATTATAGTCACCTTAGGTAATAGTGCAGCACACAATTCAGCACTCATTCATGTGTTATACAATTCTCATCAGGATTTCAGATGTTTTATGCAAAGCTGGGGTACAAAAATATTTATACCATACTCTTAATGATATTTAGATTTCAACTTATGATTTCAACTCTCTTCACTATTTTGTCTCATAATTCACTATTTTGATCTTAACTAACTTGACAAGGGCCACCAGAAACTTCTCTTCAGGAGTGAGAGGGTACAATCTACCCCTGGGTGGCAGTCAAACTTGGAAATGTGGACCCACTGAAGAACCACGGGTTGGATGGCCTCGGGTACAAACAAACAATTCGGGGGTCCATTACCTGCCCCGGGCTGTGTTCGTAGTGCTTCTTTTACCATAGCTTCAATCTCCCAAGTCAGTGCGGCAACAATGCAGGTATTGGGGACAATGGTCTCGGTGCTCCTTTAGGGGATGAAAGTGGAAAAGGGCGTTTGGCTTCACATTTCTTGACCCAGGCTATTAAGTGAGCGAAAACTGGAAGCGTTTGAAGAATAATGCCCACTGGGCTTGTCGGGAATTGAGCCTCTTGGTGTTCTGGATCTATTCAAGATTTTTGTGGTCAGTCCAGACCATAAAAGGTTGGGTTGACCCCTCCAAGCAATGCCTCCACTCCTGTCATTTAGCAGACGCTTTTATCCAAAGGGACTTACACACTCACATACCGAAGGCAACGCTTCGGGAACAATTTGGGGTTCAGTATCCTGCTCAAGGATACTTTGACACATGGCTGGGGAAAGCCGGGATCAAATTGCCGACCTTCCGATTGGTGGACGGTTTACCACCTAGCCACAGCCGCCAATTTCTCTCTGCTTGCAAGAGTTGGCAGGAGAAGAATGCGCAGCGATGGAGCTTTATCTGATCCTGACCTCTGGGACAGTACTGCACACTGTAGGCGTCCACCTCCACAATAAACTTGCAGGTACAGTCAGGTTGGATCATAATGGGAGCTGAGGTGAATAGCCCTTTTAATATTTGGAAGGCATGTTCTCCCTCCACAGACCATGTGAAATTCATGGCTGGGGAAGTGAGCTCGGTGAGAGGGACCACCATACTGCGGTAGCCCCAAATGAAGCATCAATAAAAGTTAGCAAAACCAAGTAAGCGCTGCAGCTCTTTACAGGTGGAAGGGGTGGGCAACACCAACACAGCTTGGACCTTTGCAGGGTCTGCTCTCATCCGTCTGCTCTCGACGATGTACTCTGTAAGTGAGTTGATATCAAAATAGTGAGTTGTGAGTTGAGATCAAAATACTATTCAATTAAATTAAATTCAATTTTATTTATATAGCCCAGTATCACAAATCACATTTGCCTCAAAGGGCTTCACAATCTGTAACATACGACACCCTCTGTCCTCGATTCGATTAAGGAAAAACTACCCAAAAAAACCCTTTTAACAGGGGAAAAAATTATAAAAACCTCAGGAAGAGCAACAGAGGAGGGATCCCTCTGCCAGGACGGACAGACATGCAATAGATGTTGTAAGTACAGAATAGATTTATAGCATCAAAACTATAACATATATAGCCATGATGGCAAAATTGTTGTGTATATATATATTATTATGTTAGAAATGTTTAGGTGGTAAAACATAAGGGAAGATGATGGGTCCAGACGGACAGCCGAGCAGCTCCAGGTGGAGCCCAACGAGCAGGACCCTAGCCACTCGTCCCCTGCACCATAGACACAGCAGCACTGCCCCAGCAGGTCGCCATAGTCACCGATCCAGATACATCTCCGGACACTGAAATACCTGCTGAAAGTGACACTAAGAAAGAATAGACGGACGACAAAGCACAAAACTCCGGGAGAGGGAAGAAGTCAAGTTAGTGACATGCATTTATGGGATGCGAATGCATACGGATGGAGAGGAGGACAGAGGTGAAGAGAGCGAGGTGCATCATGTGAAGTCCCCCGACGGTCGAGGCCTATAGCAGCGTAACTAAGGGATGGTCCAGGATGGGCATGATCTAGACCATCATGTTCTAAGCATGATCTAGACCTGCTCTGTAGAAGAAGATCAATGAGACAACTTCTGTTATGAATTGGCTATATAACGTGAAATGAATTGAATAATCATACCCCAGCTTTACATATTACATCTAAAATCCTGATGTGAATTGTATAACACATGAGTATGCTGAATTGTGTGCTGCGCCATTACCTAAAGTGAATGTAATCAAATTTAATCATATAACCAACATTAATCATAAAGAAATGTAGGTGAAAATGTTTTGATAACAAAAGTCACTAGGACTATGGTTTACATGTGTAAAGATTGAAGCCGTGTGCGTCTGACAACTGCCTGTGAGGGTGCAAGGAAGGAAGTAATGGCGACATGGCAGTTGAATGTGTCAAGAAGTGAAGCAATGTTTGACAGTTTGTATGTTCTGGAGAAATATCTGTTGCATAATATGGATGAGAGGTGAACGAGCTGTGAATTGTTCATCAGAGCCTTGGTCTTCAACAGGAAGAGTGGGATCACTCTGGCCAGAGACTTTGCTCCCTCCCTCATCCCTACACAGATAAATATTGAATTTAGACTCAGCTGTTTATTGTTTTTATGATTTATTTTATGATTCATTCGAATGATTTAATTGAAGTTTGAAATGTGAATTGAGTTGTTTACTACTGCCCTTGCTAAAGCTTATTGCAATAAATAATCAATTTACAGTTAAAGTAGTGGCCTGACATTGTTTTTTAGTTCATCGATGCTAATAAAAAGTTAGGTTGTTGTGTGCATAACATCTTAACAGGTTCTTACAGGTTACTCTAGCCAATCAAATTAACAGTCCCTTGGGGTTTCGCCTGAACCACTAAAACCCATCCTAGCACCATAACAAGAGCCCAGATTATTTAGAGGAGAGCTGCTGTTAACAAGAGCGGGTGGTAGTGGTGACTGATGCAAAAGGGCCATTCAGTCGGTTGCCGCATCAGGGGAAGCAGGGTAGACACTCGGACAGTGGCTGCACTAGGCAGTTAGAAACTAGGCATGTCTCCTCGCCAACAGCTTAAACAGTCCTTATGCAGTGCTTTATGGTTATACTCTGAGAGTCTAAGGATCGGACAATCCCAAGAAGGAATCTTGACATAAAGCTTGTTCTCGAGTAGTTTCTGCAGCACCTAGCGGACATGGGAAACGTGGTCAAACATGGACTGCAAAAAATTTGTATATCATCTAAATACACAAAAACAAAGTAGTTAAGAAAGTCCCAAAGCACATCATTCACCATGGCCAGAAAAACTGCTGGGGTGTTAGTGAGCCCAAACAGCATGACTAAATATTCAAAATGCCCAAAAGGATTTCCATTCATCTCCTTCCCATATGCGTACCAGATGGTAAGCATTACGGAGGTCCAGCTTTGAAAACACTGTAGTACCATGGAGAAGTTCAAAGGCAGAGTTTAACAGAGGAAGGGGGAACTGTTCTTAATGGGGATCTTGTTCAGCCCCTGGAAGTCAATGCAAGGCTGCAGGGATTTGTTTTTCTTCCCCATGAACAGAAACCTGGTTCCCACCTGGGAGGATGAGTGGCGAATAATTCCTGTTGCCAACGATTCCATAATGTATGTCTCCATGGTTTCCCTTTCAGGTCAAGACAGGTGGTAGAACAAGCTGATGGGTAACGTGGCTTTTGGAATCAGATCGATATAGCACTCATAAGGCCGAGAGCTCGGGTATTAACACTTCTCCCAGCTCCTGATACTCCTTGTGTAGACAGATCTGGAGGCTCAGAGGCACACACAAACACACGACAGGACAGGGAAAACTACAAACAGGGGAGTCACAACAAACACAAGGAAAGGAAAACACAGTGAACATAAGGGAACCTACTTGGTGCTGTAACAGAGACAGGTGCAGTGGGTCTGAGGGGCACTCAAGACCAAACAGTACAAGGAGTAGACGATGAGAATCCCGCACCAAGTTAGGACTAGAACAGACACAAATCAACTCCTAATCAAGAGAATCCTCCAAGTGGGACTCCCTTATGTGACTGGAATGTCAGAACAACATGTCTTTAAATCACAAGAAGCTCAGTGCTTACCACCAGAAGATCTCTGCTGGTACACCGTAAAAACATGGCCGGGTCAGTGGATGGGTGGAGGAAGATTTTGGAAGACATACCACCTGTTATACGACCACCTATTATCATGTGACCTAATCTCTCAGGACCTAAACTCTTAGGTCACATGATAACAACTAAAACGTATCCACGATAACATGATTTGCTATGTCATTATATATATTACCATTGTGATAGAATATTTAATCCATATTGCCCACCTGTTACATAAAGCATTGCTGGGTTCCTGTCGTGATTTTTAGTCACCATGAATGGTAATTTTGTATAAAATATCCTGTTGTGGTTCCTGGTTCCATGCAGAGAGGAGCTGGAGTCTCATCTTACTGTGTGCTCTTTGATTGAATACATGTTGTAGAAAAATCAGTTGACCTTGTTTTCAATCATTTTGACTTATGTAACAGGACAAATCAAATACCTCATTCTTTCTCACAGACAGTTACTGTACATTCTCTTTTTTCATCCTCTTTGACCTCAAAATTAAGAAGGAACTAGACCTGTATTATTTCTTCCTTACATATTTTAATTAAGCTTGGTGGAAAGCTCAGTCATGGGCCAGAAGGTTAAATAATAATAATAATATGTAATTTTTTTATAGCGCCTTTCAAGAACCCACGGTTGCTTCACAATGGAGTACAAAAATACAATCAATTACAATCAAAATACAGTCAGCCTGTTCATTATAACAAATAAACAAGCATGTGTACAACAAACAACAAAGCAACAAAAACAAAGAAGTCTATAGAATCAAAAGGAACAATTAACTGTAACTAGTATGTAGCATAACATGAAGAGGTGTGAGATCACTGGGAGGCAGATGCGGTGAGTGAAAGATAATTATTTACTACGCAGAGAAAATAGGTGAGTTTTAAGTTGGGATTTAAAAATCTTGAGAGTAGGTGCGTTACGGATAGTGGAGGGCAGCTTTTTCCATAATTTGGGGCCAATAACACTAAAACCCCTTCCTCTCACAGTAGAGAGTTTAAACTTTGTAAGAAACTCAGCAAGCTATTGTGGTGCAGGGCCATGACTGGCTTTATAGTATAAGACTGTTAGTTAGTTTAAACTGGATACAGCTGGCCACAGGAAGCCAGTGAAGTTGGTTGAGGATGGGAGTGATGTATACAGATTTTTTATTAAATGTTAGGGCTCGAGCAGCAGAGTTTTTCACCATTTGGAGGCGATGTATAGCCTTAGCCGCTGTATAAGGCATTACAGTAGTCTAACCTGGAGGTTATGAAAGCATGTATAAAAGTTTCAGCATCGTTAAAGATTGGCGGGTACGAACAATATTTCGCAATTGGAAAAAGCATGACTTAACTGTCTGACCAATATGTGAGTCGAAAGATAACGAGGTGTCAACAATATTTCGCACAGTTTTTGAAGGTGTAATCTGGACACCACCAATATCAATGAAAATGTCACCATGTGGCAAAATGTTATTGTTATTTACTGCCAATTAACAGAATTTCGGTTTTATCGGTATTAAGCTGTAAGAAATGATCAGTCATCCAGATTTTAAGTTCCAGAAGACAGGAGTTAACAGAAGCGGGCTGATAAGCTGAGTTGGGTTTAACTGTGAAATAAATGTGACTATCATCAGGGTAACTATGAAAGTCAAGACCTAGTGGCAGCACATAAATGATAAATAAGAGAGGACCAAGTACAGAACCTTGAGGTACATGTTCTTTTATTTGCAGGACAGAAAACAAACTGAAACCTAATCCTTAATTCAAATGATTTATTGTAATTAGAAGATCGAAAATTAACATGTACATGGATCTTTCTTAGTTCAGAAAACCGCAGTCTGCCATTCCAGTTACACAATATTTTAAATGAGAATGTGCTACTATCTGAAGAGTGCGCATGCGCCACTGTGCATGCTTCCTGTTGCCGTAGCACCATCTCGTCGTCTTACTTTTTCTAACTTTTAGCCTTCCTTTTTCTTCCAAACTTGAGTAACTTGTGTGCAAGTATATTTTTCTCTGCAATACTGGACATAATTTGGGAATATTCGGTGATTAAACTACTGTGCAATACACCCTGTTTTCAATTTAATTTGTGATACTTATTTATACTTCTAGTACGGCTGTGCAATATCCTCCGTCTTATTATATATTGTTAATAAGCTACACGTAACTTGACAGTTCATGCACTATTACTTTATACTGTAATATTAACCTCAACCGGTAAAATTTTAAATGTATACTTATACCCACTTTGTACTTACCTATATTATAGTGTATTATATTTTTGCTTTTTGCCTTGCTTAATACTTCCATTCTTGTGTGCACTGACGTGATAGTGAGCTGCTGTTACAAAGAGTTTCCCCTCGGGGATTAATAAAGTATTTCTGATTCTGATTCTGTCTAAACAAAACATTTGGGGGATGGGCCATGGATTTAGCCTTAGATCTCCCCACATGGCATCATCTTCCTCCAACCAGAGGTCAGCTCCTAAAAAGAAGACAAACCCACACTGCCTTGTCCCAAGGTGACCTTTCCCCTAGATGTGACCATCTTGTCTGATAGCTGACGTTTTGCTCCCTCGAAAGTTTCTTTCTTATCTCTGAAGCGCCTGTGAAACTTCCACTCCATTAGCCCTAAGGACGTTTTCAGCATATTCTGTTTCTTTGAGCACACACACAAGCACACATGTCATAGCATCAACAATTTAGCAATCACTACTCCAGAGGAGCTGTTTAACTATTTTAAAAACTGCATAAACATCTTAATCACAACAAGGCAAATTATTTTACCCTAACATACACCATGAGTGATAGTAGCGTCTATCTGATAGATACGAGGTCAACCACTGAAGAACAGCACCAGTGATGCCTATTGCAGATAGAATAAAAGTAGATGGTTGTTCTGGATGTCAGGGTAACTACCAGAAAATTATTGAACTCAGTTGAGCTCAATGCCAGGTTAAAGGTACGGAACACTGTGTGTGTGTGTGTGTGTGTGTGTGTGTGTGTGGATAGATATTTTGGCTGGTCCTCACAACTTCAAAGGACTGTTTGAAGGTTACAGTTCCCTTCTTGAGGGAACTTGCACTCTGTATGCCCCCAGCGTAGCGCGTCTGAAGCGTGAATGAAAAAAGTCGAATTCTGATTGGTGTTGTGTTATGACGTAGTATGTGATTGCATACCCAGAAGGCATAAAGGGACGCCGGAACATAGCACAGATAGCTTTTTGCTCTTCAGTGTTAGCGCTCTGTGTTGAGAGAGAGAAACATAGTGAAGAGTGGAAGAAGGAGAAAGAATGGCAAGCGAACAATTTAAGTGGTGTGTCCCTCTGTGTCCGCGCTTCATTACGGGGGCGGACACACATCAGCTGTGTGTGCAGTGCCTCGGCATTGAGCACGCCTGGGAGGCTCTCAAGGGAGCGGCCTGCGGTAAGTGTGAGCTGCTGCCGCTGAGGGTGCTATGCTCACGGCTGGCCGTGTTTGATAACGCCGGTCAGCCTCGCATGTTTTGCAGTTCTGGGCTCATAGCTGGATCTGTCTGTGGGACTGCCGAAGCTCAAGACCCAGCCGAAGGCCCAATAACCTGGATGAACGCTATAAGCGCCGGACTCAACCTCTATGCCTTCCTTTATTCCCGGACTTGCACAACGAGTTGCGTTGGGGGGAAAGACCCTTCTCAGCCCGCCTGTCTAATCCCCCAGTGCTTGATTTTGCTAATCTGGTAGGGGTGGCTGAGTCAGGTTATGCAGAGGTGCTGCAGGTTGAAGAGGCGCTTGCGAGCTATCTTTCACCCGAGGCCGCCACATCACTGAAGGCCCCGGCACTGCCCTCGAAGTCTTGCCAAGAGAAATCAAGACCGGTGGGCAGGGCTTATGGTGCAGCGGGTTGTGCTGGTGGGTGTCTGCACACTCTAGCGGTACTGCAGGCCTACCAAGCCGACCTCCTCAAGGAGCTTGAAGAAAGTCAGGGTCCCTCTCCGGAGGACATCATCGAGCTGAGGAAGGCTACCAATCTGTCTCTCCGTATTACCAAAGAGACGGCCCGTGCCATCGGCCACTCCAAGGCTGGTATGGTCTACGTGGAGGGACATCTGTGGCTGAACCTGTTGGGGATTAGAAAGGCTTCCTAACGGTCCTAGCTGCAGCAGGACCACTGAGAGTGATTGAGGTCGCTATCCCCCACGGAGCTCTCGCGTCGATTCCCCACTGATCTGCGGCGGAGCAGCGAACTCGTTCGCACACCAAAAATCTTCCTCGGCTTCTCCATGCCGGTCAGGGTGGTCAAGTGCACAGTGGTGAATTTGCGCTTAGAACAGTTTCTCATATTGGCAGGACTCACCAGGGCCGTGGATCGGAGCAAAACCAACGTTAATTTTTACTGGGCAGTTGACCAGATAGTGTCCCAGTTGGCCACAGTAGATGCAGCGCCCCTCGTCCATCTGACGTTGCCTCTCCGTTGGTGACAGTCTAGTCCGACCAATCTGCATGGGTTCTTCAGTCGCACGGGAGCGACTGAAGAACCCATTAGAAAGTCACATAACTGATTAGCAACAGTTTTTTCAAGGATCTTTAATACCCCTTTTCCACCAAAATGAACCAGGTGCTGGTTCAGAGCTAGTGCTAGTGCCAGTTCAGAGTTGGTTCAAATGACGAGCCTTCAAAGAACCGGCTTTTGTTTCCACTGGCTACAGAGCCAGCACAGAGCCAGGTCTCACGTGACTGTATACGTCACATCTTTCCTGGTAACTCTAGTGCGGCAGCGCTAAACACAAATACCGTCAACAATCGCGGACGTTGCGTTGCTATTTATGTTTGCCGTAGTTTGTACAGACGGAGATTACGAGCAAGAGTAACAGTACGTACAGAACATTTATTTTTAACAATAACATGTCAACTTTAGCCTCAGCATGTTGCTACCCTCCTAGCATCAACTCGGCTGATAAACGATCACATTGCAGTTAAATAAAAATGTATTAAGCGTTGGTGTAAGAAGCACAAGTGAAAACTGTTTGTCTTGTCGGTCACGGTAACCTCGCTGAAGCAAGAACATGATTCATTTTCTCTCTAATAGTCAAAATTTTATCATTAAAGAAGCTCATGAAGTCGTTACTACTGAGGGCTACAGGAATACATGGCTCAATGGAGCTGTGGCTCTCTGTCAGCCTGGCTACAGTACTGAAAAGAAACCTGGGGTTTTTCTTATTTTCCTGTATTAATGATGAGTAGTAGGCTGCTCTGGCATTACGGAGGGCCTCTTTATATATTTTAATACTATCTTGCCAGGCTAAACACGATTCTCCCAGTTTGCTGGAATGCCATTTCCTTTCAAGTTTTCGTGATGTTTGCTTTAATTTGCGGGTTTCGGCGTTATACCATGGAGCTAACCTTTTTTGTTTTATTATCTTCTTTTTAAGAGGAGAAACAGAGTCAAGTGTTGTTCGCAGTGAACCTGCAGCACTATCAACAAGATTTGGGATGGAATGAAATTTGCATAAGAGTCCTCTGTTATGTTACAGTATTTCACAATTGCTAAAACACAAAAATCCATTTTCAAAACCAAAGTTGCAAGTGTACAAACCACTTTATTGATTGAATCACACAGTTTGTAGAACTTTAAACACTTATCATGTGGTTAGACACAACAAGCAAATCGGAATCACTCTTTGTGCAAAACTGTAAACACATTGTCATTCACAAAGCACATGTAGCATTGTGGTGCACTCAGAATGGCACAACAAAGCCCCCAAAAGTGAAACACGAGCAACACACTGTTGTCATCGGTAACACACAAGCACTCAAAATTGAACACACCTCTTTCAAATCAGTAATGTGTTGCACCTAATCAGTAATCAGGATAGAAAGCCATGTCAAATCCAAATGGCATGCGTGATTTTCACAATGGAGGAGGAGGAGCCGCCGCCGCCGTCATTTCCAATGAAATTAGAGCCTGGTTAATGGAATGAGTATGAAGGAAGCAGGACTGTGTGTTCAACCAAATATATGCAGGTTCTCTGTGGCCTCCATTGTCAGGACATTCAGAGAAGAGAACAGGTAAGTGTGCTATCATTTGTGGTCCCTCAAACTTACAGTACAGTATGTACAGTTGTGGAATGTCTCAGTAAATTACTGTAACATATCTCTAAAAATTGGTCCTTTTCTTGCTGTAATATACTTATATAATAGTATTTTATGTATTGTACATATTTGGTGGCATTTCAATGCATTAGGCCTTTACAAGTCTAACAAGAGGTTTTACTTGATAGAACTGAAAGACTGCCACATGCCGGTGGAAGGACAGGTATGTTCTCACAACAGCAGGATACCATTATTGTCAATATCGTCCTTCAAAATAATCTCATTCGTCTGTGTGAAATACAACAACGAGTTGAGGAAGACAACGTGTATTTTGAAAGAATCAACAGTGTGAGTCTCTCCACAATTGACCGTGTCCTGAAACGCAATCGATCTGTGGCATATTTAGTTTGTGACTACATTTTATGTGTGCAAGTACTTGATAATAAAAATAATTTTTCCCTGCTCTGACCTGAGTGCAGTGTTTTGCATTTATCTCTGTAGTGTGTAATGATTGCTGTGTAGTGTTTATACTTTAGCTGGATGTGTGTGTTATTTGAAAACAGTGTTTGGTTTTTGGTAAAGATAACATTTTTGAGAAAGCGAAAGTAACGTTCAAAAAAAGTGTTTTAGCAATTCAGCAATACTGTAAGACATAGCATTGAGTTAAATTCAGATGGAATCACTTCGTTAAATTTAGCTACAGCACTATCAGATAGACCTCTAGTGTAGTAGTATTTGGCTAGTTGTGTGTACTGTCCCCCTCCTAGAACCGCCACCTTACTGTGGTGGAGGGGTTTGCCTCGGCAACCCAATCCCCGGACACGGAATCTGGCTCTAGGGACATGGAATGTCACCTCGCTGGGGGGGAAGGAGCCTGAGCTGGTGCGGGAGGTTGAGAGATACCGACTAGAGATAGTCGGGCTCGCCTCCACGCACGGCTTGGGCTCTGGAACCCAACTCCTTGAGAGAGGCTGGACTCTCTACTACTCTGGAGTTGCTCGCGGTGAGAGGCGGCTGAGCTGGGGGGCTATAAGCAAGCCCACACCAGCCCGCCGCCTCTCACCGCGAGCAACTCCAGAGTGTTGGAGTTCACCCCGGTGAACGAGAGGGTCGTTTCCCTTCGCCTTCGGGTTGGGGATAGGTCTCTCACTGTTATTTGTGCTTACGGGCCGAATGGCAGTGTAGAGTACCCGACCTTCTTGGCGTCTCTGGGAGGGGTGCTGGAAAGTGCTCCGACCGGGGACTCCGTGGTTCTACTGGGGGACTTCAATGCTCACGTGGGCAGCGACAGTGATACCTGGAGGGGCGTGATTGGGAGGAACGGCCCCCCCGACCTGAACCCGAGTGGTGTTCTGTTATTGGACTTCTGTGCTAGTCACGGTTTGTCCATAACGAACACCATGTTCAAGCATAAGGGTGTCCATCAGTGCACGTGGCACCAGGACACCCTAGGTCGGAGGTCGATGATCGACTTTGTGGTTGTTTCATCTGACCTTCGGCCATATGTCTTGGACACTCGGGTGAAGAGAGGGGCGGAGCTGTCAACTGATCACCACCTGGTGGTGAGTTGGATCCGATGGCGGGGGAGGAAGCTGGACAGACTTGGCAGACCCAAACGTACTGTGAGGGTCTGCTGGGAACGTTTGGCAGAGTCTCCAGTCAGAGAGATCTTCAACTCCCACCTCCGGCAGAGCTTCAACCTCATCCCGAGGGAGGCTGGAGACATGGAGTCCGAGTGGACCATGTTCTCCACCTCCATTGTCGACGCGGCCGCTCGGAGCTGTGGCCGCAGGGTCTCCGGTGCCTGTCGTGGCGGCAATCCCCGAACCCGGTGGTGGACCCCGGAAGTAAGGGATGCCGTCAAGCTGAACGAGCCTGGTTGGCTCGGGGGACTCCGGAGGCAGCTGATGGGTACCGGAGGGCCAAGCGGGCCTCGGCCCGGGTGGTTGCGGAGGCAAAAACTCGGGTTTGGGAGGAGTTCGGTGAGGCCATGGAGAAGGACTATCGGTCGGCCTCGAGGAGATTCTGGCAAACCATCCGGCGCCTCAGGAGGGGGAAGCAGTGCCCTGCACACACTGTTTACAGTGGGGGTGGGAATCTGCTGACTTCGACTGGGGACATCCTTGGACGGTGGAAGGAGTACTTCGAGGATCTCCTCAACCCCACCGGCATGTCTTCCATTGCGGAAGCAGAGGCTGGGGTCTCGGTTGCGGGCCCGTCGATCTCCCGGGCTGAGGTCACTGAGGTAGTTGAGAAGCTCCTCGGTGGCAGGGCACCGGGGGTGGATGAGATCCGCCCAGAGTACCTCAAGTCTTTGGATGTTGTGGGGCTGTCTTGGTTGACGCGCCTCTGCAGCGTCGCGTGGCGGCTGGGGACAGTGCCTCTGGACTGGCAGACTGGGGTGGTGGTCCCTCTGTTTAAAAAGGGGGACCAGAGGGTGTGTTCCAACTGCAGGGGGATCACACTCCTCAGCCTCCCCGGAAAAGTCTACGCCAGGGTTCCGGAGAGGAGAATTCGGCCGATAGTCGAACCTCGGATTCAGGAGGAACAATGCGGTTTTCGTCCCGGTCGTGGAACACTGGACCATCTCTACACCCTCTCCAGGTTGCTGGAGGGTTCATGGGAGTTTGCCCAACCAGTCCACATGTGCTTTGTGGATTTGGAGAAGGCATTCGACTGTGTCCCTCGCGGCGACCTGTGGGGGGTTCTCTGGGAGTACAGGGTCCGGGGCCCTCTGCTAAGGGCTGTCCGGTCCCTGTATGACCGGAGCAGGAGTTTGGTTCGCATTGCCGGGAGTAAGTCAGATTTGTTCCCGGTGCATGTTGGACTCCGGCAGGGCTGCCCTTTGTCACCGGTCCTGTTCATTGTTTATATGGACAGGATTTCTAGGTGCAGTCGGGGGCCGGAGGGAGTCCAGTTTGGGGACCACAGGATTTCATCTCTGCTTTTTGCGGATGATGTTGTCCTGTTGGCTTCTTCAAATCAGGACCTTCAGCGTGCATTGGGACGGTTTGCAGCCGAGTGTGAAGCTGCGGGGATGAGAATCAGCACCTCCAAATCCGAGGCCATGGTTCTCAGTCGGAAAAGGGTGGCTTGTCCCCTTCAGGTTGGTGGAGAGCTCCTGGCCCAAGTGGAGGAGTTTAAGTATCTTGGGGTCTTGTTCACGAGTGAGGGAAGGACGGAGCGGGAGATTGACAGGCGGATCGGTGCATCCTCCGCAGTGATGCGGTCGATGTACCGGTCTGTCGTGGTGAAGAAGGAGCTGAGCTGCAAGGCAAAGCTCTCTATTTACCAGTCGATCTACGTTCCTACTCTCACTTATGGTCATGAGCTTTGGGTCATGACCGAAAGGACAAGATCCCGGATACAGGCGGCCGAAATGAGTTTCCTCCGCAGGGTGGCTGGGCGCTCCCTTAGAGATAGGGTGAGGAGCTCGGTCACTCGGGAGGAGCTCAGAGTAGAGCCGCTGCTCCTCCACATCGAGAGGAGTCAGCTGAGGTGGCTCGGGCATCTGTCCCGGATGCCTCCTGGACGCCTCCCTGGGGAGGTGTTCCGGGCATGTCCAACCGGGAGGAGGCCCCGGGGAAGACCTAGGTCACGCTGGAGGGACTATGTCTCTCGGCTGGCCTGGGAACGCCTCGGTATTCCCCCGGAAGAGCTGGAGGAAGTGTCGGGGGAGAGGGAAGTCTGGGCGTCTCTGCTTAGACTGCTGCCCCCGCGACCCGGCCCCGGATAAGCGGTAGAAAATGGATGGATGGATGGATGGATGGATGGGTGTGTACTGTCAAATGTGCTGAGATAATTATTTCCCTGCTTTGCTTAAACTAGGAGTCTTCAAGAGTAAATTACATATAAAATCCTAATGTGAATTATACATCACAATAAATTGTTAAAGTTGTGGGCTGCACTATTACTAGCAGTGAATATAACCAACATTACTCATGAAGAACGGTTGGTAAGAATATTTTGGTAACAAAATTAATGTATTTACTAGAACGGAGATTATTAAATGTGTAAAGATTGAAGCACTGAGAGCCCAGGAGGGAGACGTGGCTCAGAAATAATGTTGGGCGGTTTGATAGTTTCTCCGTATCGCCAAATAAGGTAACAAAGCAGTGTGTGCCAACAGCGGCAAGTGAGTCTCTCCATAGGATATAAGGGATATCGAAATATCCGTTGTAATATGAAGTGGCAGTTCAAGTTAGGTGAGGCAAAATAGTGAAGAAAGTTGAAATCATGAGTTATGATCAAATTAATAATAAGAGTGTGGTCTAGCCCTGCTCTGTAGGAGAAGTTCAATGAGACAACTGGTGAAATGAACTGAATTGCATTCTACCCCAGCTTTGCATGTTACATCTGAAATCCTGATGTGAATTATGTAACACATGAGTGTGCTGAATTGTGTGCTCCCGTATTACCTAAAGTGAATATAATTAACTTGAATTGTATGACCAATATAAATCATAAGGAAATGTAGGTGAGAATGTTTTGATAACAAAATTAAGTTATTAGGGTTTATATGTGTAAGATTGCAATGGTGTACGTGTCTAGACTTCAGCTGTCTGTTAAGTCACGAGGACGGAAGGGATGGCTACTTGGTAGGTGATGTGTTAGACGTTATTGTGCAAGAGGGGTGAGAGGAGAAAGAGTTTTTGACTGTGGCATAAAAGATGGAGACAGAGAGAAATTTGAGGTTACATGGAATACATCGGATGAGAAAAAAAGGTGAGCTGTTACATCTACGAACTTTGAGAACTCTGTCACCAATAGAGGATTTGAGCACAAAGAGGATTAACCATTACCCAGTGACAGAGAATCAAATATTTCGACTAAAGTTACTTTTTTGCTCACTCGGTGGACGTGGGTGTGAGATAATGAGGACAGTTTTGTGAGCTTTGGATGGAGCTGTGAATTGTTCATCAGAGACTTGGTCCCCTTCAGGAAGAGTGGGATCCCTCTGGCCAGAGAAACTACTCGCTCCCTCACCCTAAAACAGATAACTATTGAATTTAAACTCAGCTGATTTATTGTTTTTATGATTTATTTTATGATTCATTCGAATGACTTAATTGAAGTCTGAAATGTGAATTGAGTTGTATACCACTGCCCTTGCTAAAGCTTAATGCAATAAGTAACCAAATTATAGTTAAAGTATTTGTGTGACATTGATTATGAGTTCATCGATGGTAGTAAAAAGTTAGGTTGTTGTGTACATAACATTTTACAGGTTACTCTAGCCAATCAAATTAACAGTCCCTTGGGGTTCGCCTGAACCACTAAAACCCATCCTAGCACTATAACAAGAACCCAGATTATTTAGAGGAGAGCTGCTGTTAACGAGCGCGACCGATAGTGGTTGTTAGGCGACTGCAGGGAATTAGGTGGACCCGGAAAGCAAGACTCAGGAGAGGTGGATGGGAATTGAATAAACAGTCTTTATTAACACGGGGGCTGGAGGAGGAGCTCCGTGAAACAGGGCGAGGCAGGAGGTTTGGGGGAGTGAGCGGCGATGCACCGGTGGGGCGGATGGCTCCGTTGTTATTCTGCGGGGAAGCTTGGTGTGGTGATCGTAACTCGTTAGCAGGCAGGTAAAGAGACGCGGTGTGGAGTCCTGGAAACAAAGGACACTTGGTCAGAATGCACATAATCCGTGTAGATACTTATCTTTTCAGGTTAGTTGCTTAGTTGGCCGAAAAGTTACGACTGAGGTAATCTGAAGATCTGGCGCCGATCTCTGGAGGACGCTGGTTTAAATCCACAGTTTGATAGTGGAGACGAGCAACAGGTGTGACGCCTTGGTGCTCCAGCAGATGCGCCTCAGCTGCGCAGGAACTCCCCTCACACACACACACACACACACACACACCACACATACACACACCAGGGAAAGGGAAAAAGGCGAGAAGAGAAAACAGGTAGAACTACAACAGTGGTACTAGCTGACGCACAAGGGCTATTCGGTCGGTTGCCGTATCAGCGGAAGCAGGGTAGACGCTCGGACGTAGGCAGTTAGAAGCTAGGCGTGTCTCCTCACCACCAGCTTAAACAGTCCCTATTCAATACTTTACGGTAATACTCTGAGAGTCTAAGGATCGGACCCTAAAAACGAAGAGCTGGTCCAGTATCTCCCGAGGGTTTACCGGGATCTGACAGTACTCCAGTAATAGGAGTTCAAAAGTTATTAAATAATGGTCGGATAGTGAAGGATTCTGTGGAAAGACTGTTAAATGTTCAATTTCTATGTACATTTAATTCTCTTATTTTGAGGTGCTATTTCTGCTGTGGAATGAATGCTGTCTCTCCTAATCAGACCAGGTCTTCCCCAGAAAATCCGCCAATTATCTACGAAACCCAAGTCCTTTGCTGGACACCACCTTGACAGCCAGCGACGGAATGAAGACATGCGGCTAAACATGTCATCACAGATCAGATTTGGCAGGGGTCCAGAGAAAACCACGGAGTCCGACATCTCTAATCCAACCAGTTTTTTCAGTAATGAGTAATCTAACGCGTTACTATTTCAAAACCAGTAATCAGATTAAAGTTACTTATCCAAGTCACTTTGCGTTAGTATTTTTTTCATTTTCCTTAATAAAAACATATTTTTGCTTTCTTCTCGCATCTCGGGGAGTAAAGTCACGTATGCGACAAGTAATGAATCCAGCGTGGGGACAGTTCACATCATGTGTAATGATACATACCATGCAGCGACACAAACGGAAACGACAACGGAGGGAGGAGAGATGTGCGTTTTCTAGCTGGAAATACAGACACTATTTTGAGTTTGTGTCAGCTAAAGCTGGCAACATTAAGGTTCGTTGTACACTCGGTGCCGGTGGGGACAAAGTGTTATCTAGATACAGAAACACTACGTCAAATGTAAAGAAACATTTGGAGTCACAGCGCTGCACGGTCAAACTTTCAGAGCAAGTCCCACCAGGTGGTACGAAGCGGAGAGCAGAAGGCCGCCCACCAGCCAAACAACAAAGGCTGGACTTCAGTAAAAACAAGTATTTATGTTAAATGAATTCAAGAAACTCTGACATTATTTTATTTTTTATAAAAACGTATTTTTTTAAGGAGATAGTTTTTAAGTTCAACTTAAAATGTTTGGTGTAACATTGTTGACATTACTGTTAAAATGCACTTCCAATAAAGTTAGTGTTGGCAAAAGCAGCCGTCTTTGTTATGTTGAGGCGGCAGGGGTTTTGTCGGCAGAGGTTGAATGTAACTAATAAAGTAACTTGTAATCTAATTTAGTTACTTTTAAAATCAAGTAATCTGTAAAGTAACTAAGTTACTTTTAAAGGAGTAATCAGTAATTAGATTACTTTTTCAAAGTCACTGTGGCAACACTGGTCTTTGCATATGTACACACCGACTCGACATTAATTTTAGTGACCTTCGATTGGCATAATCGGGAGTCATTACCGCCGACGTGAATGACAATCTTACTGTATTTACATTTATCCTTAGCCAGCAGTTTCAAATATGATTCAGTGTCGCCCGCTATGGCCCCAGGAACACATTTAACTATGGTCGCTGGTGTCGCTAACTTCACGTTTCTCAAAATGGAGCTTCCAATGATCAGAGTTTTTTTCTTAGCGGGTGTGTCACTGAGTGGGGAGAACCTGTTAGAAAAATTAATGGGTTGGTGGTGAACCGTGGGCTTCTGCTTAGGGCTATCTTTCTTTCGGACAGTCATCCAGCCGCCCTGGAACGACTAACAGTAGCTAGCTCTGGTCGGTCCGCAACGGCTACTGGGGCCTGGTTAGCAGCTAACGTTACCGAATGAGTTCCCATGGTGCGGAACCGCGCTTCCAAATCACTAAGCCTCCAGCGCTACAAATAAACTACATTTATTACATGTACCATTATCAGTAAAGGAGGCAGAGGAATAGCTAAACATTTGACACACTGAGCAAGAGAGAGCAGGAGAGGAAGAGGGAGAGAGAGGGAGAGAAGCCATTGCTAGCTGCTAAGATAAAGACTGGTAGCTAGCAAAACTGAAGCACTATAAGTGCTTAGGCAAAACTAATAGATGTTCAAATGTAACGTTATAGCAGATATTTAGTCAATGTAATGTAAAGAATCGAACAAATTAGCTGTGTTGAACTAGAGCAGCAAACTACACGCTACCAGTAACACACAAACACCGGTAACCGGAAAAGAGGCAATACGCTTACGTCAGCACGTTGTCAGCACGTCAGAAAGAAAACAGAGAAGACATATGGGTGTTTTGTTTTACCCAGGAAGGGGCTGCCTGCTTCAAAACAGACAATCAATAACTGGATTGTCCAGGCTATAGCCACGGCTTATCAGGTGCGCAATTTGCCTTCACCGGTAGCCCTGAGGGCTCATGCTACCATGGGCATGGCCTCTTCAGTGGCCCTCTTCTCCGGAACCTCATTGCAAGAGATCTGCGAGGCAGGTGGGTGGGCCACTCCCCATACCTTCATAAGATACTACAGTCTGCACCTCCCTGCAACGGCAGGCGCCAGAGTGCTCGCCTCCTAAGTGTGCCTGGGTTCCAGCTTCACACTAGGTGGCAGCGATCGGTGTGGCATAGTGGGTACTCGTTCCCCAAACTGTCATCACGATGACACAGTGTCTCGTTCCCTCTCAGGGAACAAGGGTTATAGTCATAACCCAAGACGTATTTTACACAGTTCTTTTAACCAACTTTCAGCTCAGCGCAGCACTTAAATTTACATTCAAAATGGACCAAATACCAAAACACCTCATTCATGTCTCAAATCAACTCTTTCTTCCATAACAATGTGTAGCTGTTCAGCTGCAATGGGAATCAGCTGTGGTTAGTCCAATTGTTTTTAGCGGGTGTGTCACTGAGTGGGGAGAACCTGTTAGAAAAATGAATGGGTTGGTGGTGATTTCAGGGTGTTGTGGCCGCCACCTGACCCAGATGGACTATGTTGACACATGCACTTTTTATCTCATTACACACATACACACACACCCTTGTATTTATATCTTTGTGAGGACCGTCACGGATATAATGCATTCCCACAACTAAATGCCTAACACTAACCCTACCCCTTACAGTTTTTTACAATCGCTAGGGCACATTTCTCAATGTTTGTGTGTTTGTAAATTGTGTATTGTCTTCTGTATTCATCTCTCTGTTAAAAAGGATTGTAGTAATAAATGGCTGAGGTGTTTGTTATCTGATCATTAAAGTATTTGTTTTCATCATATATAAATTCTGAAATAAAATGTCTTTTTTTAACAGTAACTTCAATGTTCTCCTGGATCATTGAACCAGAACCAGTAATACTTTTGTGTATCTCAGAGACGCAATGCATAATTAACCACCATAATAACTATGTACATTGGCCGTTTGCATAAAGGCAGAAACATTAATTAAAATACTCAAATGTATTGAACTTAAGTAAATTATCTTACATGTAAGATTCATAAATTGAACTGTCCATTATGTAATATATTTATATATATAGACTATATATATAAATATATAATACTATATATTTATATATAGTCTATTAAATAAATGTAGTTGATTGGTAGGGAATTTTTATCATTCCACTGAGCCAACTCATTTGGAATAGATTGTATGTGACTGTAGAATGTGCTCTATAAAGTTATCACAGCAGCAATTATTTTATCTTGTGCTACAATCACAACAGTAGAAATACAGCATTTATGTTACAGTAATCCAGAGAGATGTATCAAATTTAGAAAGCTTTGACCCCTTCACTGTTGTGAACAGCATTTGATAAATGACTAAATTGTGAATGTGATGCCGTACAGTATGGACAGAAACCAGACATGCAGACAGTTGGAACCGATCAGACTTGAACTCAGCATACCTGGTTTATTTTGGCAGCCATGTGGTGATTCTGTAAGTGGTTGTAGATGAGCTAATCTGCTCTGGGTCAGAAAATCAGAAAACAAGTGTTGAAAACAATATTCTGAATGCATCGAGATAATTTCTTTGAATCCATCCAGAGGCTGACTGTCTCTGTCTCATCCACTTGTCAATGAAATGCAACACTTCCTGCAGATATTTAACATTAAATGCCTTGTGGCAACTTTAAAGTCGTAATCTCTACCTTTCCTGCTAGGCTTTTAATGTGAAAAATTGACAGTAACTTACCAGCAATCCAAAAATGGCAAAGTAGAAGTGATTGATATACTTAATTAATTAAAAGTATGTGACATTATTTCTGTTCAAAAGAGGTACTCAGAGCAGGCATCTATTTGAGGATCTATATTATTAGCATATGGAAATTCATTACAATATAAATCAGTGTATAAAATAGACAAATAGACAACATCATGTAGGATGAGAAGGAATTTCTCATCAAAATGATGTTGTCATTTTCTGCCTCTCTCCTCAGGGAGTTTGATCCAGGATATATCGAGAAGTTTGGTCCTTCACATCCCTCCCTCCCTGCTCTTCCTACACCTTCTCCTCCTTCTCTTTCTTTATCACCACCACAACAACAAGAACAAACACCACCATCATCCCACCACAGCAGACCATGTAAAGCAGGAGGAGCCCAACTACGCATCAAGAACAGGTAGGCGAGAGCTGAGACCCTCCATCAGATGACCATTTGCTAAACACCTCCCTCGAACAGCAGTTCAATAATTTCTTGCAGCGGTTAACTAGGCATGGCAGGCTTGTCAAGCTTTTGATTTCTCCACAAGTGATGGGCTGTAGTAAGAGCGATACTCTGTGTCACACAATTGAGAAAGGGAGAGTGGTTGAGTTACATTGACTTGAACTAGTGAGGGCAGAATTGTGATGCTCTGTTGTGAAAATATATTAATGAATAAGCTATTTTGGCTGAATCAGAATGCCTGGTAATATAAGGCTCGAGAGAAAATCAGTGCAGGTTTGGGAGAATCCTTTTCAATGTTGGGATTCAGGTAGGGCAGGTTTGGTTATTAGCAAAAATATCAAAGATATTTATGAATATTAATACAATTCTTAATGCTATTATGTTATTAATTTAGATTAATAATTACAAAGCTCTACCCTGACATCAGGGACTAATAACCAAATGTGAAAACAGTCTCAAAGGTGGCTGTCCACCTAAAAATGCTGATAAAATGCTGATAATTTTTGGGACGTGTAAATGTACGTGTAAAGGTGTATGGCACATTGGAGAAGAAAATGCACACAGAGAAACACAAGCAATCTCAAATCCCGTGGATAAGTGCAATAGGCGTTATCACACGGTAATCAGACAACGGACTTCCGTACAGCGGTCTTATTACTGTACTTAATACTGATAAAATGTGGCTATTAGCTTCACAGTGGTTAAAGCCACAGTTAGGCGCCCAGCGGTGGGACCAACTGGAACTTCTAACACAAATGAAAATGTCACAAAGACGGCGAGGCGTCCGTTACTTCCAAAAATAAGCAAAGCTTCATTCACAACAATAAAGCTTAGATTAAATAACACACCGTTATAAAAATATATCTCTGCCCAGACACAATAGCTTGCTAGCTTACTTGGAGATTGCTCTTGTCCAGTGATCGATGCATCAGTTCGCTTTAACTGGGAGAAGTGCTGAAGAGGTGAAATCAATCTGTGAGACACAATAAAATACTGAAATGATTATGAAAAAAAAACGCAATTCAAGTAGACGTGACTAATGGGAGAGGATCCCTTCTCTCACAAACCATGGACTAAGGCTCTACGTTACACTTTCCCCCCAGTTCCCCTGATCCCTTTACCTTTTTAGATGCATTCAGGAGGGGAAATTAGCGGTCTTTCTGGTGGCTCTAGAGTGCATGAGTGCATTGTGGTTTCCGTTAATGATTCAGATGCTGTCGGAACATGGTTTTCTCAATGCAACAGGCAACAGAGACAGAGCCATGGCGCAGAAATGCGCTCTCCTAGGTGAACTACTCAATCCGACACGTTCCACTTATAGGCCAGCATCTGTGGGCTTGGCCCCTGAACAGGAGCGCTTGGAACGGTTTGGTCTGCCCCCTGAATTAATACGCACTATTCAGGGGGCAGGATAAATTTGACATCATAGCACATGCAAAAAAAAAAATTCTCTAAATTAGAGAGGTGTTTTTTTTTGTGACACAAGTTGAAACTATCGGAATTTCTGTTCAGGAGACATCCGCGGTATCAGTGGTGTAGTGAGCTTCTACATTAGTCGAAGCTGGAAGATTAGCATCATCAATGGTTGGTTTTTTTTTTGATGCTAGCGCTCTGTCTACTACTGCCCCTGACACAGTGAAATGGTCCACTTTTCAGCGCTGGTAGGACACAGAAGGACACAGATCCCACATTGTGTCCTCTGTCTCACGTCCTGACTTTCCGACAGTTGTTAGTGTATAGAAATTTGGTTATTTTCTATCTGAAGCAGATATTTCCAAGGTCATTCATTCTAACCACCCTACCACCTGCCTGCTGGATCCCATTCCCACCCATCTCCTTCAGGCCATCTGTTGTCCCTGATTTTACCCACATCATCAACTCATCTCTCTCCACTGGGTCGTTTCCCACAGCTTTCAAGAAAACCCGCATCACACCGCTATTAAAGAAAGCCACTCTCAATCCTACACTATTAGAAAACTACAGACTGATTTCCCTCCTTTCCTTCATTGCCAAAGCTCTGGAGCAAGTTGTGTTTAACCAGTTCTGCTCCTTTCTCACACTGAACAACCTCCTGGACTGCAATCAGTCTGGTTTCAAGAGTGGCCATTCCATGGAAACTCTCTCAGTCAGTCAGGAATCTCTCAGTCGTCGAAGCCCTGAGACTGGCAAAGGCAACATCCAAGTCACCTGTAGTCATCTTACTGGATCTGTCTGCTGCCTTTGACACAGTTAATCACGACATCCTCTTGTTCTCTCTCAGTGCTATGGGTGTCTATGGAATCACGTTACTATGGTTCAAATTCTACCTCTCGGGTAGGTCATTCAGACTATCCTGGAGAGACGAGGTCTCGGAGTCCCAACATCTCAATACAGGGGTGCCGCAGGGCTCGGTGCTTGGACCGCTACTCTTCTCCATCTACATGACATCCTTCGGCTCGGTCATTCAGAAGCATGGCTTTTCCTATCACTGCTATAGCGCTGACACGCAGCTCCACTTGTTTCTGTTTCTGCTCGCATCTCGGCACGCATGAGTGAGATCGCGCTTTGGACGAAAGACCTCTTGTCGCGCTGCTGGCTGGACTCCCTGCTTGTAGGAGGTTTGGTTGTGCTAGTGGTAGCATACAAGACCACCACTGGTTCTGCACCAACATATCTTCGCTTGCTTATACAGACCTATGTTCCTGCCAGATCCCTGCGCTCTGCAAACAAACAAAGTCTGGTGGTACCATGCCAAAACGGAATAAAATCACTCTCGTGCACCTTCTCTGGATCCGTTCCACATTGGTGGAATGATCTGGCTGCTTCTACAAGATCAGCAGATTCTGTAGCCACCTTTAAAAAGCATCTCTTCCGTCAACACCTAACTGACAATCACTGACCCCTTCTTCCTTTCTAGCTCTTTTAAAAATAAATAAATAAAAAACCCTTCCTATCCTTAGCTATGTATACTGTGCAGACTTTTTTGATGCACTTATGCTTTGTTACCTTGTGTTGTTATAATTGCTTCCATTGTCTTCCTCATATGTAAGTCGCTTTGGATAAAAGCGTTTGCTAAATGTAAATGTAAGAGTACATGGACCTTCTGACTCTAAGAACAGTTTTTTCTGATTAATGGTAAATGGACTGTACTAGTTTTCCGACTATTCAAAGCACTTTCACACTACAGTGCCTTGCGAAAGTATTCGATCCCCTTGAACTTTGCGACCTTTTGCCACATTTCAGGCTTCAAACATAAAAATATAAAACTGTAGTTTTTGTTAAGAATCAACAACAAGTGAACACAATCATGAAGTGGAACAAAATTTATTGGATATTTCAAACTTTAACAAATCAAAAACTGAAAAATTGGGTGTGCGAAATTATTCAGCCCCCTTAAGTTAATACTTTGTAGCGCCACCTTTTGCTTCGATTACAGCTGTAAGTCGCTTGGGGTATGTCTCTATCAGTTTTGCACATCGAGAGACTGAAATTTTTGCCCATTCCTCCTTGCAAAACAGCTCAAGCTCAGTGAGGTTGGATGGAGAGCATTTGTGAACAGCAGTTTTCAGTTCTTTCCACAGATTCTCGATTGAATTCAGGTCTGGACTTTGACTTGGCCAGTCTAACACCTGGATGTGTTTATTTTTGAACCATTCCATTGTAGATTTTGCTTTAAGTTTTGGATCATTGTCTTGTTGGAAGACAAATCTCCATCCCAGTCTCAGGTCTTTTGCAGATTCCATCAGGTTTTCTTCCAGAATGGTCCTGTATTTGGCTCCATCCATCTTCCCATCAATTTTAACCATCTTCCCTGTCCCTGCTGAAGAAAAGCAGGCCCAAACCATGATGCTGCCACCACCATGTTTGACAGTGGGGATGGGGTGTTCAGGGTGATGAGCTGTGTTGCTTTTACGCCAAACATAATGTTTTGCATTGTTGCCAAAAAGTTAAATTTTGGTTTCATCTGACCAGAGCACCTTCTTCCACATGTTTGGTGTGTCTGCCAGGTGGCTTGTGGCAAACTTTAAACGACACTTTTTATGGATATCTTTAAGAAATGGCTTTCTTCTTGCCACTCTTCCATAAAGGCCAGATTTGTGCAGTATACGACTGATTGTTGTCCTATGGACAGAGTCTCCCACCTCAGCTGTAGATCTCTGCAGTTCATCCAGAGTGATCATGGGCCTCTTGGCTGCATCTCTGATCAGTCTTCTCCTTGTATGAGCTGAAAGTTTAGAGGGACGGCCAGGTCTTGGTAGATTTGCAGTGGTCTGATACTCCTTCCATTTCAATATTATCGCTTGCACAGTGCTCCTTGGGATGTTTAAAGCTTGGGAAATCTTTTTGTATCCAAATCTCTTTAAACTTCTTAATTGTATCTCGGACCTGCCTGGTGTGTTCCTTGTTCTTTATGATGCTCTCTGCGTTTTAAACGGACCTCTGAGACTATCACAGTTCAGGTGCATTTATACGGAGACTTGATTACACACAAGTGGATTGTACTTATCATCATTAGTCATTTAGGTCAACATTGGATCATTCAGAGATCCTCACTGAACTTCTGGAGAGAGTTTGCTGCACTGAAAGTAAAGGGGATGAATAATTTTGTACGCCCAACTTTTCAGTTTTTGATTTGTTAAAAAAGTTTGAAATATCCAATAAATTTCGTTCCACTTCATGATTGTGTCCCACTTGTTGTTGATTCTTCACAAAAAAATACAGTTTTATATCTTTATGTTTGAAGCCTGAAATGTGGCAAAAGGTCGCAAAGTTCAAGGGGGCCGAATACTTTCGCAAGGCACTGTACATATGACATTCACCGCATTCACACACATTCATACACTGATGGCAGGAGCTAACTGCCCATCAGTACAAAGTAAACTAATCATTCACACACATTCACACGTTGAAGGCTCAGTTGGGAGGAATTTGGGGTTGAGTATCTTGCTCAAGGGCACTTCGACACCTGGGCTGGGGGGAGATTAATCCAACATGAATTAGCTTTGTTGGAAAAAGTACGTGAACCTTTGCTTTCAGTACCTGGTGTGACCACTTTGAGCAGAAATATCTTCAACCAAAAATTTTCTGTAACTGTTGATCAAGTCCCATAGATCGGCTTGGAGACATTTTGGCCCATTCATCATTACAAAACTGCTTTAATTCAGTGTTTTTGTTGGGCTTCCTGGCAAGAACTGTATTCCAGGTACAGTTCTTCCACAACATTTCTACTGGATTAAGGTCTGGACTTTGACTTAACCATTCCACAACATCATACTCTGTTTCTTTTTTAAACATTCTTTGATAGGCTGACTTGTGTGTCTTGCTGTATTTTCCACATTTAGTTGAGCTTCAGTTTACGAACGGATACCCTGACATTGTCATGTAGAATGGGGCGGCCGTGGCTTGGTGGCAGAACGGTTGCCTGCCATTTGGAAGGTCGGCGGTTCGTTCCCCCGGCCATGCGTCGAAGCATCCTTGAGCAAGATACTGAACCCCAAAAACGCTCCCGAAGCTGCGCCTTCGGTTTGTAAATGTTCTCATATGTAAGTCGCTTTGGATAAAAGCGTCTGCTAAATGTAAATGTAGAATTTGCTGGTACAGTGTACAACCAGAATTCATTCCGAGGCAGCAAAGCAGCCCCAAACAATCATACAGCCCCCACCGTGCTTCACAGTTGGGATGAGGTCATTATGCTGGAAGTTCTAGTTTCAGTGTTTGTCTAATGGTGGACTCATGGACACTGACAGTAGCCAATACAAGACATGCCTGCAGATCCTTCGATGTTACCCTGGGGTTCTTTTTGACCTCCTGGAGTATTACACGCCTTGCTGTTGGAGGGATTTTTGTTGGACTATCACTACTGGGGAGAGTAACAATCGTGTTAAATTACCTCAATTTGAACACTATCTGCCTGATGGTGGACAGTGGATGGTGGTGAAGGCCAAACTCTTTAGAAATGGTTTTGGAACCTTTTCAAGTCTGGTGACCATACTCTAACTTTTTGTCTGAGCTCCGCAGAACTCTCAGTTGATTGAGGCAGCACACTTCCACAAACCTGTGTGGTGACCAGACTTTGATAGTAAAGACCCAGGTTTATATTCTTTCAATAGAGCAGGAACCAGTAAA
The DNA here is from genome assembly GCA_011952105.1 of Coreoperca whiteheadi. Classification (NCBI taxonomy): domain Eukaryota; kingdom Metazoa; phylum Chordata; class Actinopteri; order Centrarchiformes; family Sinipercidae; genus Coreoperca; species Coreoperca whiteheadi. The sequence continues at coordinate 3,832,238 of CM022482.1, read as the reverse complement.
CTCATATCTTTTAGTTATCCCACTAATTGAAACACCTGACTCCAATTACCCCTTTGAATGAACTGATATGCTTGGAGGTTCACATACTTTTTCCAATAAAAACATTTATTGTTGGATAATTTTGCTAAATAAATAAATAATGATATAATTTTTTGGAAATTTGTTTTAACTTGGTCCTCTATCTCGTTTTAAGACTTGACAGAAGATCTGATCACATTTTAGGTCACATTTATGCACAAATACAGAAATACTTTCTAGTAGCACTGCATATCGGTGTATGAGTAACCAGGTGGTTACTTATGTTCAAGGTTCAAGAAACATTTATTTGTCATTCTACAACACAGGGCTGCACAATGAAATTAAAGTTGTGGCCCCCTTCATGCAACACACAGAACATATACAAATATTTAACATTAGAATAGAATAAAAATACAAAAATAAAAATATATATATATATACAGTTACTTATATACATATATATTAAAGGGTAGTGGTATTGTAATGTGCAAAACCAGCATAACAGAAAGTTCCATGTCATTTATTTATGGTGGAGTTCAGAGGATGAGGTGGAGTTGAGGAGTCTCACAGCCTGAGGAAAGCTGCTTTGTAGTCTTGAAGTGTGCAAACATTATCTTGAATGTGATCAAAACTGGGATAAGACTCATATCCGGAACACTAGTGTGCACGTAAATATACTCATTGACAGATACATCTTGTTCAGTGATGTTGATAGATTTTCAATGTAATGAGTCACCAGGACACACAGGTGGTCATTTTTGTGAGTCCGAAATAAAATGTCTTTTTCAATTTCTTGACAAATTGTACTGTTAAACTCTTGTTTAGGGATGGGTATCAATACGATTTTATCAATGCTACTACTCTAGGCTTGTCGGTTCTTTTTCATTATCAAAGAATTACTTATAGGATTAGAATTTAATATTTTAAATATAGGTAAATGTTTTTTTCTAGAGCAGCAAAGTCATTATATTAATTTAGTAATATTTCACTGAACACTAAAATGTCATATAAAATAAATAATATTCCTGACATCAAAATACTGAGTGAAGATTAATAGGAAAGAAGAACACAGGCATCATTCAGTATCAATCCTTCCTCCTGTCCTCTTTTCTCGACCCTCCGCTGCTGATTCACTGCCTACCTACATGTAAGTTACTGCTGGTAGATGGATGAGGGGCTGGTTTGTCTCAGCCAACACTAAGTTTAAAAGAATTTGGCAAATTTTAAGATACATGACAAACTAACAGTGTTATTGCCAAGCCGAAGGGAAGGTAGATGCGGTCTGTCACTGACGTACATGAACTTGGTTTTCGTCCAGCTCACCTGGAGGCCAAGCTTCTCAGCCTCTTCACTGTATATGCCCAGAGTGTCTCTCAGCTGGCTGTAGCTGCTGAGCCTGTCAAGAAGTTTGTGTATCTAGGATCCATGGTGACAGACAACGGGGACCTAAAACAAGAGATTACCCGCAGAAGAGCTCTGGCTGCGTCAGCCCTGCAGTCTCTATAGAAACCACTCTCGCGACCCCAGACCATCTCACGCAAGACGAAGCTTCGGATTTACAACCCAGCAGTACTCTCCATCCTGCTTTACGCCTCGGAGACTTGGCCCTTAAATAGGACACTGGCTGTAAGATTAGATGGCTTTGATAACAGGGCTCTCAGCATCATTGAGAACATCAGGTGGGCCCAGCAAGTCTCCAATCAAGTGCTTAGAGCCCGCATGTGCCAGCCCAGAGCATCCTGCCTAGCTGTGCAATGTCACACCCGCTGGTTCCGCCATGTCCTCCGTCTCCCTCCTGACCATCCTACAGAGCCATTCTGCAGTTTGATCCGAGAGCCGGAGCTGGAGACGACCACGAGGTAAACCCCGCACCCGATGGCTTGACGTCCTTGCGGGCTACCTCCAACAACATGGAGTTGCTGTGGAGGGTGCAGAGCAGTTGGCACAAGACCGTCAGCACTGGAAACAACTGGTTCATCTGGTCGGCTCAACGCACAGGGATAGGACACCCCTACCCATTGCAGGAGCCAAAATAGAATAGAAAATAGAATGACAAACTAAGCTAAACTGTTTGGCTACATACATAGAGCTATTGTTTTAGCTTGTAACAATTTGCTATTAGCCAAGCTAGCACCCTGTGCTTGTGTAAACATAGCGCTGGTGGATCAGACTGCCGATATGGCTATCACTTTCTACATGTTAAGTTTTTGCTTGTTGAACAGGTGTATTGAGCAAGTATTGGGGGTTTTCACCCAGCAAGGTTTTATTGCACTTTCTTTCAGTAACAAGCGTAGTTGCCGTCAACTCGAGCAATTTCACCTGCCTCTCTTTGACTGCGCTGTATGCGTTTGTGTGTGTGTTAGCTAGCTAGTAACATCACTGCTTGTTGATGACATGACACAGACCGAATGTTGAGTAAAGTGGAATACAATTAAATAAATTAAAATATAATGAAATTATTTAGCTTTGAAAAGATAAATCTCCCTAGGGGCAGCAGTGGATGTCTAGCCTAGTGCACCAAAATGGTCAGAAATGGAACAGTAAATGAATGTAATTTTTAGGAGGAGGGGGTTGACAATTGCTGTGCTTTGCATTTCCTGTGATTTCAGTCTGCACTGGGCCAGTAGTGTACTGGTCCCCTATCTCACAGTGAGCTTCACAGTCAGCTATGGTCTAATTCGCTGTGATAAGAAGTTAGAAAATTCTGCAATAATAAACTAAATTCTGTGTGAATTAAATGTTACGTTGTTGGGTATGGGGCCTGTACATCTAATCTACAGTAGCTTCCTGGTTCAACACTTGGTTGCCTTCTCTCTCTTTTTCTTTCTAACAGTGTTGTGTGTATAAACTCAGTCCGTACAGACAAACAGTCTATAAATACTGACACTCTGCTACCGCCAGTTTCATCCAAATATGGATGTCAGGTCCTGGAATTACTCTGTGTGTTTGCTTGTGCAAATGCATGTAATAAACATCACAGCCTCGTGGGGATGCTAGTGTCACTACAGACATTTACCATTGATTTTTCTTGTGTCGTTTTGCCCTTAAGTAAAGAGTTTGCATGCTCGTCTCTTATTGGTCCAAAAACAGGAAGTGGGCCATCAGAGTCCCATGAGACTGGGTGTTAATCTAGAGATACAGACACACTGATTTGTTAACAGTCTCTTTCTCTGAATCCTTCACTTGTATCCATTGTTCCTAACCTCTCTATTCTCCTCTTTTCCTTTCCTACCTTGTTCCTCTCCTTCCCTGTTCCATCTCCTTGACTCTCCTTCTTTGCTTTCTTTTCCCTTCTATTCCTTTGCTCTCAGCTCCTCTTTTCTCCGCCGATGTTTCTTTAGTTCAACCACCAGATTTTTCAAAAACATCATCATCACCTAATTACACAAAACACATACACAAGCGCAATACAAACAAAGTCCCTTACACACACATGCTGTGTATGTTTAAAGAACAGTGCAGTCTAGAGTTAGTCAACTGTATTACAGTTTTTTTTAATTGCTAACTCATGTCACTCATCTTCACTTTTTCAAAACTCTAAACACAGTCCCCTTTACATGCAGCTCAGTTGATCTCACATCCAAAATGCAATCAAAATACTTCATACACATATCAGAATCAACTCTTGTAGTTGACATTTTTCTGCCAATAGTAACGCTTTGTGACTCATTATGTAATAACCATTAAAATCACAAACCAAGATTCCACTACAGCAAAAATTAGGTCACTTCTTTTTTGCATGGATTATGCTACTGTGGAAAATATTCTACTGCTGATACACTGAGCAATTAAGTTTAGCAAATTAATGTGTTGAGGGCATCTGCCAGCCTGTGCTACTCTTGCATTTCTGTGATTGATGTATCCATTGTGTAGAGGGCACTAATGGTGTCAGAGGAAGACAGGTTAAGCATAGAAGAGGTGGGCCTTAAATATGCAACATCGAATAATATAAGGAAGGTGGACATTGGAGCCCGTACAGTTGCTCCCGGGACACGGTTTAGACATGTACTCTGTTTGAAGTTACATTAAACCTTTATCATATTGTTATGGCTTACCATGGTTAAAGGAGAACCAAACTGCGTAGGTGCAATCAATTAGATTTGGTTATCAGGATTATCAACGATAATCATAAGTTGGCGCCGCAGATGGCTGCCTTGGTTGTGTTTTTATGTTTTTATTTGGTTTTCTGCTCTCTGGTCACATTCACCAGGGAAGAACTTCTAAACACCGGGCTAATCATTGGCAAAACATTTCCACGGTCTTCAACGAACCGTGGAACTTCTCTGTGCGGACCGTGTGTCGGAGCTGTTGGGGAAAACAAGGGGACGTGGAATCTGCTTCTACACAAACAAAGGTTGGTGTACAGATGTCACAATGTTAAGCAAATCATCCAGCCCTCATCTAGAGACTATTTTCATAAACTGCAGGACGGTGACGAGTCTCATTTATACTGGTTGGTGTTTATATCCCACCTCAGGCCTGCGTTAGTTAGGCTGACCAGATAACTAACGTGGAGAAAAAACATCCTGACTCTCTGTTCATTTTTCTTGGGGATTTTAACAGAGCAAACCTCACCTATGAATACAGACAGCCCATTAAGTGTCCCACCAGGGAAAATAACACCCAGGACCACTGTTACACTGTGTTAAAGGACGCCTATCACTCTGTCCCTGTGCAACTTTGGGACTCTCTGATCACTGTCTGGTTCATCCTCTCCCAACATAAAGGCAGAAATTAAAATCTGCTAAGCCTGTGGTCAGGACTGTGAGGAACTGGACCAGTGAGGCAAAGTTGCAGCCACAGACCTGAATGAACTCTCTGATACAGTGACATCTTACATCAGTTTTTGTGATGACATTTGTGTGCCGACTAAAACCTTCTGCACATACAACAACAATAAACCCTGGTTTACAGCTAATCTCAGGCAGCTTCGTCAGGTCAAGGAGATGGCTTACAGAAGTAGGGACAGAGTCCTGTATAACCAGGCCAGAAACACACTGACAAAGGTGTTCAAGGTAGCCAAGAGGAGTTACACTGAGAAGTTGGAAAACAAGTTCTCATCCAACGACCCTGTGTTAGTATGGAGAGGCCTGAAAGAGATAACGAGCTATAGGAAACCATCCTCCCACACTTCGGTGACTCATTAACTGGCTGACAACCTGAATTTGTTTTACTGTAGGTTTGCAGCCTGCTTCAAACACTCCACTATCATCCCAGTCCCCAAAATACCCTCCATCACAGGATTAAATGACTACAGGCCTGTCACCCTGACGTCTGTAGTCATGGAGTCCTTTGAAAGACTGGTGTTGACCCACCTGAAGGATATCAAAGGACCCCTGCTGGACCCCCTGCAGTTTGCCTACCAGGCAAACAGGTCAGTGGATGATGCAGTCAACATGGGACTGCACTACATCCTGCAACACCTCGACAGTTCAGGGACGTACACAAGGATCCTGTTTGTGGACTTCCGCTCGGCATTCACCACCATCATCCCGGACATCCTATATAGAAAACTGACCCAGCTCTCTGTCCCAGCCCCTACCTGTCAGTGGATCGCAAAGTTACTGACAGACCAGGCGCAACAGGTGAGGCTGGGGAACATCACATCCAGCACCCGGACAATTGGCACTGGCACCCCCCAGGGGTGTGTGCTCTCCCAACTGCTGTTCTCCCTCTACACCAACGACTGCACCTCAGGAGACCCGTCTGTCAAACTGAAGTTTGATGACGACACAACGGTCATCGGCCTCATCCAGGACGGTGACGATTCTGCATATAGACAGGAGGATAAACAGCTGGCCCTCTGATGCGGTCAGAACAACCTGGAGCTGAACATGCTCAAAACTGTGGAGATGACAGTGGACTTCCATCACTGCCCGGTTTGGATTGGCCACCAAACAGGACAGGAACAGACTACAACGGACAGTCAGGACTGCAGAAAAGATCATCGGTGCCGACGTGCCCTCCATTCAGGACTTATACACGTCCAGAATCTGGAAACTGGCAGGAAACTGGCAGGAAACCTCACTGCAGATCCTTCACAAAATTCCTTGTATGTGTACACATACCTGGCCGATAAAGCTGATTCTTATTCTGATTTATAAATAAGAACTTTAATTTATAAAGTCTGAGCTAGAGCTAGACTAGAGCTGCTCAAACTAAAGATGAAGTGTAGATTTATTATATAATAAGCATCATTATTATTTATTATTATTATTATTATTTTTATATATAATATTAAACTGTTTTGGGCGTGAGGTATGGCAATGGCGTTCTAAGCCATTATATCTGTTATATTCATCCATGTAGGGAATATAACTATTTTTCATAAACTTACTCTACATTATAATTAAATGCAGACTGAGGTTGGCTCATGTTATTTTTGTTTAGACTTTGTGTGGGTGTGTGCGCGCATGTGTTTTTTTGTGTGTACATCTATGTCCGCTCTCCTATCTACCCCTACCTGTTTCCACCAATTTATTTATCAACCACTTTGATTATTGCTATTACAATATTGATTCATGAAAATTGTTAAAGGTATGTATATTATTCACCTCAACATTAGGAGCCTACTTCCTAAGCTTGATCTCCTAAGCGCTTGGCTTAATTATAATAAACCTAGTGTAATTACTCATTCTGAAACTTGCCTTAATAGTAATATATTAGATGAAGATGTCAAACTTGATAACTATGTCCTGTATAGAGCAGACAGGAGTTCTAGAGGAGGAGGAGTTGCTATTTATTTTTCTACAAATCTGGTGTCAGTGCTTATCACGCCAAACGAGAATCCCCTACATTTTGAATGTTTATTTGTCAAAATAATTCTTCATAAAAACAAACATTTAACCATAGGAAATATTTATAGACCACCAAATGTTCCATTTGAATCTACCAGGTGCATTTTGTCTCCCATTAACTCTTTAGATCATCCCACGGAACTGATCATTCCTGGCGTTTCAATAATAACTGGTTAGATCGCTCATGTTGTAATGATCGTAATTCATTTGGTAGTATAGACTTAACTTATAACAGAACCTACGAGAGTTGATTCTAAATCTTCATCCCTCCTAGATTGGATTTTAGTTTCACATCCTGACAGAATCACTTCTTCTGGTGTATTTCCAGACTCTTTTATTGAGCATGCTATGGTTTATTGTGTATGGAAAATAAAAATATCTCACCTTCCTCCAAAATTTGTTAAAGTTAGACAAAAATATGAACTCTGAACTTTTCATTCAAGATATAATCAACATAAACTGGCATAGATAAAAATTTTTCCATTTGTTGAAGATGCCTGGAATTACTTAAAATATCTGTACTACTAAAATATGTAACTACTTAACTACTTTAAGGATTGTTTATTTGGAACACAATTAATACTATAACTAATAAATCTCTCAAAAAACAAACAGACTTTATAAGAATTGATAATAAAAATGTTTGTGACCCTAAAAATATTGCCTATGCCATTATTTAGGTCAGTGTCGTCTGCCTTTTTTACAGATCCTATGTTTAATATGCCTTATTCTATTCATTGTAACTCCTTCTCCTTTAGAACCATTAATCCTACTGAAGTTCAGCAGATTATTGATGGATTAAATTCAAACATAGATGCTTGCCCAGATGGTCTGGAAATTAAGTTTCTAAAAATGGCTTCATATGTTTTGGCATACCCTGTCTGATTTATTTAATTTATCTTTACAAACATGCACCACCCCTTTGTCATGGAAATGTTCTAGAGTTACCAATCTCTCTCTGATGTTTTCTTCCAAACCCAATGGAAGGCTGGAGTAAGTGCCGGAATAGGGGCGTGGCTGCAGAGACCTTTCTGGTCAGCACAGCTGAGCGCGATCACTCCATCAGGCGCCAGGGTATTTAGAGCTCCTCTTCACATCCTGGCGCTGCCAGATCGTCCGTTTGCCGTGCGGTAACCTCGACAGTGCCTCATTGTAATTAATTAGAATTCGTGAACTTTGTGATTGTGAATACTCACCAAGCTCTCTGTGTCCAGGGCCGTCCCAACACTCAGCCGCGCCTTGCCTGCTTCATCCGCGGGATCTCCGCCTGCTGTTCTCCGCACCTCGCCCCGATTATCTTGCCCTCGCCCCGACCTTGCTCTCCCCTGCGGATCTCCTCCGTACCCGGCTCCAGTTATTCGGCCCCCCCCCGCCTTGATTTCCCTGCTCCTCCAATAAAGCTCAAATTTGTCCTATTTCCAGTCCGCATCTGAGTCCTCTCTTCCAGTAGTTCATAACAGAACGATCTGGCCAAACGAATGGACTCCGCGGACGCGGCCGAGGACGTCCACGCCCTTCCCGCAGTGCTCGCGGACCAGGGAGCCCGACTCGGACAACATGAGAAGCTTCTGCGTGCTCTGTCTGAGCAAAATCAGTTGTTGCTGAACCAGCTAGCGCAAGTGACGGCACAGCTGACTCAGCTCACCTCTTCCCCAGCGCCCACTCCACCGCCCACCGCGCCGTCGTCACCGCCTACCAGCCGCAGAGCGCCAGCCCCGCCCCGGGAGTCCTACGCCGTCGACCCCTCGCCGTTTTCTGGGGATCTGGGAGGGTGCCGTGGGTTCCTTCTGCAGTGTTCGATGGTTTTCTAGCAGCGGCCTCTGACCTTCCCCGACGACCCAAGTAAGGTCTTCTATGTGTTGGGGTTGCTGAGAGGTCGGGCTCTGGCTTGGGCGGAGGCGGTCAACACCAGTCAGCCCCTATCCATGCTCTCCTATGAGAGGTTTACCTCAATGCTGAGCCATGTCTTTGACCACCCGGACCACCGGGGCATTGCCGCCTCCAGACTGCTAACCACTCGACAGGGAGCCCGGAGTGTGGCGAAATATTCCGTTGAGTTCCACACCCTGGCGGCGGAGACGGGGTGGAACGAGGAAGCCCTGATGAGCGCCTTTCAGAATGGGTTGAACGAGAGTCTCAAGGATGAGTTAGCTGTCCGTGAGGAGCTCTCGGATCTAGGCGCTCTCGTCTCCCTAGCCATCCGTGTGGACAATCGGTTACGGGAGCGCCGCCGAGCAAAGGCAGGGCCCCGCACTTCACCGTCTCCATCCTCGCCGCTGCCGCTGGGAACCTCCTCAAACCCGTCTACAACCCCGTCCCATAACCCCCCGACGGGGCCCGGGGCAGCATCAGGTCATCTACCCGCCGAAGAACCCATGCAGTTGGGGCGGACTCATCTGACGGCCACGGAGCGGGCCCGACGCCGGACGGAAGGTGAGTGCCTCTACTGCAGCAGTCCCGATCACCACATTGCGGCCTGTCCGGTGCGCCCAAAAGGGGACGCTCGCCGCTAACGGTGGGGATAGCGGTGAGCCAGAAAGATCTTACTCCTTCCCCCCAACAACGCACCTCCCTGCCGGCCACGCTTTGCTTTCACCAGACTACGGCAACGCTACCTGCGTTAATTGATTCCGGGGCAGATGACAACTTCATGGACCTGAACTGCGCCGAGAGGCTGGGGGTCCCAACCCAACCACTAGATACCCCGCTGGTAGCCAATGCGCTGGATGGTCGCCTCCTAGCCCGGGTTACCCACCGCACCAGGTCGATGTCATTGCGGGTGGCGGGGAACCACCATGAGGAGATCACCTTCCACCTCATTCCGTCGCCCCCGGCCCCTTTGGTGCTTGGGCACCCATGGCTGGTGCAACATAACCCTCATGTGAATTGGGAGAAAGGGAAGATCTGGGGCTGGAGCCCATCGTGCCATGCTACCTGCCTAAGATCAGTGCTCTCACCTTCTCCGGGGCCGGCCTTCCCCCCGGAACATCAAGTCCCGGACCTCTTCAAGATTCCCCCCGCGTACCATGACTTGGGGGAGGTTTTCTGTAAAGATCATGCTGTCTCCTTGCCCCCCCACCGCCCGTATGACTGTGCCATTGACCTCCTTCTGGGTGCCTCGTTGCCAGTAAGTCGATTGTTCAGCCTGTCCAAACCCGAACGTGACGCAATGGAGAAATACATCATGGAGTCCCAGGCAGCGGGACTCATCCGCCCTTCCACTTCCCCCCTAGGAGCCGTTTTTTTCTTTGTGGAGAAGAAGGACAAGACGCTACGCCCGTGCATTGACTTCCACGGGCTGAATAACATCACCGTCAAGAACCGCTATCCCCTTCCCCTCCTGAACTCGGCCTTCGAGCTACTCCACGGGGCCACCGTCTTCACCAAGCTGGACTTGCGCAACGCATACCATCTGGTGAGTATCCGGGAGGGTGATGAGTGGAAGACAGCGTTTAATACCCCGCTGGGGCATTTTGAGTATCTAGTCATGCCGTTCGGGCTGACTAATGCCCCAGCCACCTTCCAGGCACTGATTAACGACGTGCTCAGGGACTTCCTAAATAGGTTCTTCTTTGTCTACCTAGACGACATCTTGATCTTCTCTAAGTCCCTGCCGGAACACGTCCAGCACGTCCGCCGGGTCCTCTCCCGGTTATTGGAGAATCGGCTATTTGTCAAGGCTGAGAAATGCGAATTTCACGTCCAGACGGTCTCTTTTCTGGGCTTTATCTTAGAGGGCAGCCGGATGAAGCCCGACCCCGCCAAAGTCCGGGCGGTAGAGGATTGGCCTACCCCTACCAGCCGCAAACAACTCCAACGTTTCTTGGGGTTCGCCAATTTCTACCGCCGGTTCATCCGCAATTAAAGTGATCTCGCCGCACCCCTAACCAAACTTACGTCCCAGCTCCAAACATTCCTGTGGTCACCCGCAGCCTCCGGAGCCTTCCGGAGACTGAAGGAGCGATTCACTACAGCCCCAGTACTCGTCCAACCCGACCCCGCCCGGCAGTTTGTGATCGAAGTGGACGCCTCGGACTCAGGGGTAGGGGCGGTCTTGTCTCAGAACACGGGACCCCGGCTCAGCCTACACCCGTGTGCCTTCTTCTCCGGCACCTCACGACGGCCGAACGTAATTACGATGTGGGCAACCGCGAATTGCTGGCCGTAAAGCTGGCCCTAGAGGAGTGGAGGCATTGGCTGGAGGGGGCGGAACAACCATTCGTCGTCTGGACCGACCATAAGAATCTGGCCTACATCCAGTCGGCCAAACGACCTAACTCACGGCAAGTGCGGTGGGCGTTGTTCTTCAACCGCTTCCACTTTACCATAACCTATCGCCCGGGATCCCGAAACACCAAGCCAGACGCCCTGTCTCGTATTCACGCCCCTACCGACCTCCCGTCCACTCCAGAGACGATACTCCCACCTGCCCGCATCGTGGCAGCCTTAACCTGGGAGATCGAGGACGTTGTCAAAAGGGCCCAACGTGCCCAGTCCGACCCAGGAGGGGGACCTCGAGGTTGCCTGTTTGCACCGGAAAACGTACGGCCACGGGTCCTAAACTGGATACACTCATCCCGCTTTTCCTGCCACCCTGGGGTCAGCCGCACTTACAGTCTCATGAGGAGGCGGTTCTGGTGGCCCAGCATGAGAAGAGACACCCAGGAGTTCGTGGCCGCCTGCACCATCTGTGCCCGGGGAAAGGCCTCGCATCGCCCACCTTGTGACCGGGCTTCCGCCTTCCCAGGGTAAGTCGGTCATCCTGACGACAGTGGACCGCTTCTCCAAGGCTGCTCATTTTACAACCCTACCGAAGCTTCCCACCGCCCGTGAGACGGCCGACCTCCTGGTCCAGCACGTATTCCGGCTGCACGGGATACCCACGGACATCGTGTCTGACCGGGGTCCCCAATTCGTTTCCCACATCTGGAAGGCGTTTTGTAAGGCGCTAGGGGCAACAGTCAGCCTTTCTTCCGGGAACCATCCACAATCCAATGGACAAACCGAAAGGGCAAATCAAGACCTGGAATCAGCTCTACGTTGCGTCGTAGCCAATAACCCCGCCTCCTGGAGCACATACCTGCCATGGGTGGAGTATGCCCATAACTCTCTTGTTAACGCCGCTACCAGGCGATCCCCGTTCGAGGTCTCTATGGGGTACCAACCCCCACTATTTCCATTGCAGGAGAAAGAGATTGCTGTTCCGTCGTTAAACACCCACCTACGGCGCTGTCAGAGAGTCTGGGCCAGTACCCGGGCTGCCCTCCCTCGCACGTCAGAGGCTAATCATCGGATTGCTGACCGCCGGCGCATCCCGGCTCCGAACTACCAGCCGGGCCAACAGGTTTGGCTGTCCACTAAGGACATGCTCCTAAAAGGGGAATCTAAGAAGCTCGCGCCCTGGTTTATTGGGCCGTTTGAGATATCCCGCATAATCAACCCGGTCACCGTCAGATTAAAACTGCCAAGGACACTCAGGATCCATCCATCTTTCCACGTTTTTCAGCTTAAGCCAGTCCACTCCAGTCCTCTGTGCCCCCCTGCCGATCCCCCCCCACCTCCCCGCCTCATCGACGGCCATCCGGCGTATACTGTTCGGCGCCTTCTGGACGTCTGCCGGCGGGGCCGGGGTCTGCAGTACCTGGTGGATTGGGAGGGGTATGGTCCAGAGGAGCAGTCGTGGGTTCCCCGGTCCCGCATCCTGGATCCGACCATTGGTTCGGGAGTTCCACCGCGCCTATCCCGACAAGCCGAGTGGGTCGCCGGGAGGCTCCCCTTGAGGGGGGGGTACTGTGATGTTTTCTTCCAAGCCCAATGGAAGGCTGGAGTAAGTGCCGGAACAGGAGCGTGGCTGCAGAGACCTTTCTGGTCAGCACAGCTGGGCGCGATCACTCCATCAGGCGCCAGGGTATTTAGAGCTCCTCTTCACATCCAGGCGCTGCCAGATCGTCTGTTTGCCGTGCGGTAACCTCGACAGTGCCTCATTGTAATTAATTAGAATTCGTGAACTTGTGATTGTGAATACTCACCAAGCTCTCTGTGTCCAGGGCCGTCCCAACACTCAGCCGCGCCTTGCCTGCTTCATCCGCGGGATCTCCGCCTGCTGTTCTCCGTACCTCACCCCGATTATTTCGCCCTCGCCTCGACCTTGCTCTCCCCTGCGGATCTCCTCCGTACCCGGCTCCAGTTATTCGGCCCCCCCGCCTTGATTTCCCTGCTCCTCCAATAAAGCTCAAGTTTGTCCTATTTCCAGTCCGCATCTGAGTCCTCTCTTCCAGTAGTTCATAACACTCTCTAGCCTATGGTTATAATAAACAGTGTAGTAAAAATATTAGAAAAAAATATTTTCAATCAGTTTTTGTACTATTTAAGAGACTTCAACATCCTATCTTCTTCTCAGTCTGGCTTTATTTTTCTACTACGATTGCCATTGTCAACATTTTTTACAATCTGATTTCAATTTAGGGTCCTGATCTTCAGCTCTAGTCCCTATAGAACTCATCACTGTCAAATGTATGCATCACTAAACTAGCTATCATTAAAATGAAGAATATTTTATTTTCAAATGTAATTACATAAATTATCCATCCTGCTTAAAACAATTCTTAATTCCATTTAGGTCCCCATATAACTTGAGGTATATTGAGCAGCTGTATTTCCATGTACCTAAAATTAACAAAGAAATTGGTCGTCAAGCATTTAAATTCAATACTTCATCTGATTGGAACAACTTACCCTGCTCACTCAGATGAATCACCTCTATACATGAGTTTATAGCATCTGTATTTAACTTGCACCTGTTTCTGACTGCTCTGTTACTATATTCTACTTTCAATGTATTGTTCCTGCCACATCCCCTTATGGCTGTTGAACAAATATGTTTTTGTGTATGGTTGAATGGGTATATTGAATTTAGAAACTACTGATTGTATGCATGAAGGTATGGTATATGTATTCCATCTGTACTGGGAGTGGTTTATAAGGGGTTGAAGTGAATTGCAGAGATTTTGTATGTTGGTGTGGGTGCTTTGTATTGTTAGTGTTTTTATTTTTGTTATCTGTATCGTTTGTTTGTTGAGGACCCCCTCAAAAACGAGATGGGACATCTCAAGGGGTTATCCTTTAAATAAATACATTTCTGATAATTAAAAAAGTCCTCAGGGCACCACTCTTCGTTATGAAGAGAAATCATAGCCAATTAATTGAATGAGTCTCATAAAATACACCAAACTATCAATATGGAACTCAGATTAATAATTAAATTAATAACTATAACCAGAATTACCATTAACAGCTAGTAGATGAAGGATTTGGAATTCAACATAGAAGAGGTTGGCAATTTACTCCATCTTGTGAAAAATTAAAGAGACCAGCATAATTATACACAAATATTTATTTAAAAAGATTAACAAAGCAAAAACAACTATAGGAAGACTAAATACATAAACTAAATTACAGAACAGAGGGATATCTGTGTGTGTGTGCTTCTGTGCTAGCGTGCACGACCATCAACACGGGGTGGTCAGACAAAGAAGTCTATCTAAAATGGCGGTATGTCCATGTAGGTCACAGCGTGTGGTTCAGCTAAAGGGCCAAATTAGATGTGTATGTGTGTGAACTAGTGGGTAACGGTGCCAGGTTAAAAGGAGTTAGTTAGCGTGCAAAGACTCTGTGTGGAGCATAACATAAACTAACATCAAGTTAGCAGTGGCTACTAATGTAAATGGACTGTACTTGTATAGCGCCTTTCTAGTCGTCCGACTACTCAAAGCGCTTTCACACTACATATCACATTTACCCATTCACACACTGATGGCAGGAAGTGCCCATCAGTACAAATGAAACTAATCATTCACACACACTTACACACTGAAGGCGCAGCTTCGGGAGCATTTTGGGGTTCAGTATCTTGCTCAAGGATGCTTCGACACATGGCTGGGGGAAGCCGGGATCGAACCGCCCAGCTTCCGATTGGTAGACGACCCGCTCTGCCACCAAGCCACAGCTGCCCCAAACTAACAGTTTGAAAAAACGTCACAGCAATAAAACCTCTATGAAAACACATCAGTAACGTCACATGTACAAAAGTTAACTAAACAGTCCTGTACTTAGCTAAGTACACCGTTAAAGGTAGGCTAGGCAATCTCTTTCTAAATATTATTTGTCATATTTGTTGAGACTGTCTTTATATCAAAAAATGAAATGCTCGGAAAAAAACAATTTTGTGGTTGTAGTAGTCACAGGCCGGCATTACTGCTACTCTACCTCGCTACCATGGCTACTTGTCCTGCTGCTACATGACCCGCCTACATGCACGCACCTAACCGGCACTCTCATACCTGATGATGCTAGGCATCGTAAGCAACGTAAACTGCCAAGCTACCAAGCTAGTCTCACAATTATGGCAGCGAAAGAGCAGTCAAAATTCCTTCATCTGCTGTCAGCAATTGCAAACAAGGCAAAAAAAGGAATACAGAATTTGAAAAACCTACGACCAGAAAGACTTTGGATAAAGCAAGAGGTCACATCAGAGTCAATATCGGTGTGGCTTTTCAAAGATGACCACAACTAAGAGACCTCAAGGGGATGAAAAGTAACAACATGGTCGCTTTATTTCTGCTGGACAGGTAATCTGGCTTTTTTCATTTTTATGGTAACACGAAGTATGTTTCACTAGCCAACGTAGCTACCCGCTTAGCGTACACCTACATTGTAGCTAACGTGTAGCTTATTGTGTGTTTTCATAGTTATGAGAAAGATGCATTAACTTCCACACCATCGAAAAATGGAATGCCATGAATTATATTACCAGAAAGGTAAGATATTGTATGTTTTTTTCTACTGTGCACTCATGTCAATTGAGATGGAGTCATTCCATAATTTTTACAAATATATGCCAGCAAGCTCTTCAGCTTTTCACCACCAGTATATGCTGCTCGGACCATTCTAGCTGGCCTAGTGTGTTGTTATATTGCTTCCATTGTCTTCCTCATATGTAGGTCGCTTTGGATAAAAGCGTCTGCTAAATGACTAAATGTAAATGTAAATGTAAATTACAACCACCATGTCTACAGACCAGCCAGGAGAATAGCTGATGGCACAATTCAGTATGTTGCATTGTTTCTATGCATTTTACTCAGTTATAAGTGATGACTCAAAAAAAGATTAAACATTTTTTGTGGAAATGCAAATTACTGTTTAATAAAACAATGCAAGGAATTACAATTTTTTCTCCAAGCTGATACTCCTTTCTGTATTGCCAGGTACATCAAGGTGTACTCATTGAAGGTGGAGAAGGACTACAGCTACATTGCGGACCTCCAGACTGCTATCCTCCTACGGTGGTTGTCTGCTGCTGGGGGATGCCTAGAAGCAGAACCAGGAGACATTTTGAAATGTGGTAATCATGTCAGTGAGGTAATTGTGATATTCTTTGTATAGGTCAATCGGTGCAGAAAGACTAATTCAGCAGTGATATGATGCTATGTGCCAGGTCTGACCATAATCACTCAAGATACCTCTGGACACACCCTGTCTTTCTTCCTGTATATACTTATTTTTATGTGTTTATATATTATCTATTTGTGATATAGTTTAATTAATTAATTAATTATTATTAGTATAATAATAAACAAGTTTAATATCACATTTGGTTGTCATTATTTGAGACATAAGACATAAATGTAGTTGAATTTTTTGCTGCAAGTGTGAAGAAGAGGCATTTATCATTTAAAATGTTTTATTTAAAAGAATGAACAAAATATTATCCAAGGGAACAGGGAAACAGGGAAAAATATAATTTGAATTTTGTCCACCCTCCTGGGAACAAAAAACTACTTACATGTATTTCTACACACAGTTCATGGCACTGTTTCAGTTAGTGACACTGCATCTTACACCCTACTAGGAATAAAATATCTGTATTGTCCTAGTGGATCAGGATAATGGTCACGTATCTTCCAGACACAGCAACTCAGTATCATGACTCTGTGCTCCATATTGCCACATATTACAAATTGTATGTATTCTGTGTGAAGGAACTGTATGCCTCACACATGGGCACCAACTATATGGTTCACATGGCAATACCATTAATTAGATCAGGATTATCAAAGCTAATCATAAATAATGCTTTAAATAAATAAAGATCTCGTGGCAGCATCCTTATAAAAAGGAAAACTGTAGCCAATTAATGGATTCAGTCTCATAAAATACATAAAAAACTATCAATTTGGAACTTTGGATATGTATCACTATAACCCAAAATTACCATTAATAGCTAGTAGGTGAAGGATTTGGAATTCAGACATAGAAGACTTTGGCAAATGATTCACTCTTTTGAGACATTAAAGAGACCAGCATAATTAAACACAATAACTTATTTACAAAGGTAAATAAAGCAAGAACACACTAACTAAATACACTAAACTACAGACAAAAAGATGTGTGTGTGTGTGTGTGTGTGTGTGTGTGGCTGCATGGACGTAACGTGGATCAAACAATGAACGCTAAATCAAGATGGCTAGAGTTATATTAGCATAAGTGTGTGTTTGCGTGCTAGCAGGTAAAGGTGATCTGTAAGCTAATAGTGCTCAGTTAAAAGGAGTTAGTTAGCATGCAGATCCTGTGTGTAGCATCAATAACTAACATCAATTTAGAAATGGCTACCAGATTAACAAACAGATTGAAAAGAATCACAATGATAAATCTTAATGAAATCACATCAGTAAAAGTTAGTCCTGTACTACACTAAGCACCATGTTTAGCTAGCATGCTATGTCCAGTGGTTGTTACCAATCCCACTTGGCTTGGTGTAGCTCCGCGAGCCGGCTTCTTACCGAGCAGGCCAAGCGGGGAAAAATTTGTGGTTCTTCTGTGGAAAGCAGCTGATGCGATGTCGGTGTACAGGCAGGGAGACGTTGTTGTCTTTCGGTGCCTGTTGCTGGTCGTGCTCGGTGTGGTGGCTCAGTTTTATTTCATGGTAGCATGGAACACAGTAGTCTGGATGTTCTCCAAATAACTTTTATTCCACAAATGTGGTAATTTCTCTGCACCTCTGGCAGACACACCAAGTGGCTTGCCCTGACACAGGAGGGCCTTGGAGGAGGAGGAGCATTTTCTGATGCCGGTTAGAGAACAGCAAACATCAGACTTGGGTCATACGTCAGGTAGAGCTCCAGCACTTGATGTGATTGTTCCAGGCTCAGTCCTCAAATTCTGGCCTGTAAAGGAAAATATAATTGTTAGAACCCCAAATTGGAAAGATTGGTGAAATTGGACAGAACATTCACCAACACGATAAGATATTTTTATTAAACAAAACTTCTCTAACAGGACTTGAGTGTCCACATTACATGCTAGGGGTGTGCCATATCATACCGTTCACGATAATACCACCCATCCATCGATCCATCCATTTTCTACCGCTTACCGTCTAAGCAGACTTCCCTCTCCCTAGACACTTCGTCCAGCTCTTCCGGGGGAATACCGAGGCGTTCCCAGGCCAGCCAAGAGACATAGTCCCTCCAGCGTGTCCTAAGTCTTCATCAGGGCCTCCTCCCGGTTGGACATGCCTGGAACTCCTCACTAGGGAGGCTTTCAGGAGGCATCTGGCACAGATGCCCGAGCCACCTCAGCTGACTCCTCTTGATGTGGAGGAGCAGTGGCTCTACTCTGAGCTCCTCCCAAGAGTGACCGAGCTCCTCAGCCTATCTCAAAGGGAGCGCCCAGCCACCCTACGGATGAAACTCATTTCGACCGGCTGTATCTTGTCCTTTCGGTCATGACCCAAAGCTCATGACCATAGGTGAGAGTAGGAACGTATATCGACTGGTAAATAGAGAGCTTTGCCTTGCAGCTCAGCTCTCTCTTTTACCACATTAGACCGGTATTGACCGCATCACTGCAGAGGATACACCGATCCGCCTGTCGATCTCCCGTTCCGACCTTCCTTTACTCGTGAACAAGACACCAAGATACTTCAACTCCTCCACTTGAGGCAGGAGCTCTCCACCAACCTGAAGGGGACACGCCACCCGTTTATGGCTGAGAACCAAGACCTCGGACTTGGAGGTGCTGATTCTCATCCCTGCCACTTCACACTCGGCTGCAAACCGTCCCAGTGCACGCTGAAGGTCCTGGTTTGATGAAGCTGACAGGACAGCATCATCTGCAAAAAGCAGAGACGAAATCCTAGACTGCACCTAGAAATCCTGTCCATATAAATAATGAACAGGACCAGTGACAAAGGTCAGAATAAGTCTGACTTACTGCCGGCAATGTGGACCAAACTCCTGCTGCGGTCATATAGGGACCGGACAGCCCTTAGCAGAGGGCCCCAGACCAAATACTCTCAGAGCACCCCCCACATGCCTTCTCCAGAACCACAAAGCACATGTGGACTGTTTGGAAAACCTCCCATGAACCCTCCAGCCACCTGGTGAGGGTATAGAGATGGTCCAGTGTTCCACGACCAGGACGAAAACCGCATTGTTCCTCCTGAATCCGAGGTTGGACTATGGGCCGAATTCTCCTCTCCAGTACCCTGGCATAGACTTTTCTGGGGAGGCTGAGGAGTGTGATCCCCCTGTAGTTGGAACACACCCTCCGGTCCCCCTTCTTAAACAGAGGGACAACCACCCCAGTCTGCCAGTCCAGAGGCACTATCCGCAGCCGCCACGCGATGTTGCAGAGGCGTGTCAACCAAGACAGCCCCACAACATCCAGAGACTTGAGGTACTCAGGGCGGATCTCATCCACCTTCTTCTCAACTACCTCAGTGACCTCAGCCCGGGAGATGGACGAGTCCACAACTGAGCCCTCAGCCTCTGCTTCCACAATGGAAGACATGCCAGTGGGGTTGAGGAGATCCTCGAAGTACTCCTTCCACCGTCCGAGGATGTCCCCAGTCGAAGTCAGCAGATTCCCACCCCCACTGTAAACAGTGTGCGCAGGGCACTGCTTCCCCCTCCTGAGGCGCCGGACGGTTTGCCAGAATTTCTTCGAGGCCGACCGATTGTCCTTCTCCATGGCCTCACCAAACTCCTCCCAGACCTGGGTTTTTGCCTCTGCAACCACCCGGGCTGAAGCTCGCTTGGCCCTCCGGTACCCATCAGCTGCCTCCGGAGTCCCAGCTGCCAACCAGGCTCGATAGGACTCCTTCTTCAGCTTGACAGCATCCCTTACTTCCGGGGTCCACCACCAGGTTCAGGGATTGCCGCCATGATAGGCACCGGAGACCCTGCGGCCACAGCTCCGAGCAGCCGCGTCGACAATAGAGGTGGAGAACATGGTCCACTCGGACTCAATGTCTCCAGCCTCCCTCGGGATCTGGTTGAAGCTCTGCCGGAGGTGGGATTTGAAGATCTCTCTGACTGGAGACTCTGCCAAACATTCCCAGCAGACCCTCACAGTACGTTTGGGTCTGCCAAGTCCCAAACTTCCTCCCCCGCCATCAGATCCAACTCACCACCAGATGGTGATCAGATGACAGCTCCGCCCCTCTCTTCACCCGAGTGTCCAAGACATACGGCCGAAGGTCAGATGAAACAACCACAAATTCGATCATCGACCTCCGACCTTGGGTGTCCTGGTGCCACGTGCAGTGATGGATACCCTTATGCTTGAACATGGTTTCGTTAGGGACAAACTTTGACTAGCACAGAAGTTCAATAACAGAACACCACTCGGGTTCAGGTCAGGGGGACCGTTCCTCCCAATCATGCCCCTCCAGGTGTCATTGTCACTGCCCACGTGAGTGGTAAAGTCCCCCAGTAGAACGATGGAGTCCCCGGTCGGAGCACTTTCCAGCACCCCTCCCAGAGACGCCAAGAAAGTCAGGTACTCTACACTGCCATTTGGCCCCTAAGCACAAATAACAGTGAGAGACCTATTCCCGACCCGAAGGCGCAGGGAAACGACCCTCTTGTTCACCAGGGTGAACTCCATTACATGGCAGCTGAGCTGGCGGGCTATGAGCAAACCCAATGTACTACTTTACATTGTAGCAAAGTGTCATTTCTGCAGTGTTGTCACATAAAAAGATAAAAGATATTTACAAAAATGCGAGGGGTGTACTTACTTCTGTGACATATAGTGTGTGTGTCTATACATACCTGTTCATATGCTGTTGTGTGAGCTTGAAGATTCAAAACTCGACGCAGACCCTGTTGTCCGAGTAGTCCTCATCAGAGCCAACAATGCTCTCATCGTGTAAGCTCTAACAAGCAAAACAATGTAGGCCTATACGTTATGAGTCCAACACAAAACTGATGTTTGTCAAAGTGTAACTGACGGTAGCGGGAAAATGTGTATCATGGCAACCTGTTTTTAGCTTTGCCTAATGTTACCGCAGCTGTTTCCACAGCTATATGTTTCTAACAGTTAGCTAGCCAACTCGTTACTGAATCAAACTCAATCTATTTTTATCTTCCCCAATATTCATAAGCTAACTTGATAGTCTTTATTTTCATAATGATAAAGTAAGATGTTTTATTACCTGTGATTCAGACATGATGTGACATTAATATATGACGTAAAGATGGCAACCTGCTGCACTGCACTCCTTTCCGCTCGTCACACTTTGGCAGACTGGTCCTCCAGCTGAGTAGTGTAGTCGGCAACACATGTTCACATGTTTTGGGGGCGTGGCTTTGGAAGGAGCTCTGAAGAGACGGGGTGGGACTTTTTTGGTTGGATACTTTCAAAATCTAGCCGTTTCTTGCTATTTTCTCAAACCTACCTACCCTAGCTTTAAGCTATTCTAAGCCCAGTTGTGTTACCAGTCAGTGGGGGATGAAGGGGATCGCTTTGGGGATGCTGCTCCATTAGCTGGCGTCTGTCTGTCTAGTATGGGCCAGGATGAGGAGAATTGTGGTTCGGTTGTCTGTTGTCCTCTGTACAGTCAGCTTGACACTAACGTGCTCCGTTGCTTCGTTAGGTTTAGCTGGCAGACATTGTGAAACAGCCGTTGGCGAACTTTGTTGCAGGAATCTTATGCAGGGTCTCGCATCGCTGCTATAAGAAAGAAAGTCCTGGTTGTGCTGTGTATGTCTGGTGAGCAGGCCACAAACACTGAAAGAGAGACAGCCACAGCGGCCTGTTGCAGTGAAATGCCAGGAAGAAAAGGAAGGATGAAGGCCACTGGGTCCCTTTATCAACCTGGTTTATCAACCTCCAGGGTCACAGGTTACACTGACTGTTAGAAACATCTTACTCAAAGACGACAGAGTCACTAGAATTGTGTCACAAAGTATTTCACTTGCAGCAAGGAGTCATTACATGCAAGGAGTCAATGCATACACCTCAACAGCACAAGATTGACTAATGCAGCAGTCAAACAAGCATCTTTTTATGCATTGCAAAACCGGCCCGCCCTATGTGTTTGCACAACTGGGGGAGGTCCCTCTTGTGGCTTATCTGAGGCAAAAATGTGTCTGCCTGAGGGAGGTTTCCTGTTTTGCTAGTTTCACAACCCTAAAAGGCAATCATGTACAAACAGTTTCGGTTATACAAGAGTTTCTGCAGCTTAAGGTCACTTGAATTTTTCTGTCACTGACCAATGGTATCCGATACTTTTAAACGGCTTCTCAACACTATTGAAATTGCCTCCTCATCTATTTAAAACCTCCTATTTGAAAGGACACTACAAAGAAGTTACCTGAAGTCCTTAATCCTTTAGGCGCCACGGTTTATTTTTTAAAAATACTGATTTTTGAGATCCAAATTTCAAAAGGCTGTGGTTTGAAAATGTTAAGAGATAGAGTCCTACTCTAAACTAGAAAAATGTCAGGTATGACCCAAAGTATATGAGTGAAATTATTGTATGCATCTAATTTGCATATTATGATGTTATATATTGGAAGTTATGTTATTTTCAGTCCATATGGGATGATGAACATAATAGGTTTTTTTCTTTTTCTGAAAATAATAGATGATTAATAACAGTAACTTGTTAAGCAACATTAGTAAATTATAACTACAACTTCAAATTTACCATTACTAGTAAAATGTATGAAAATAGATATGAGAAATATATACATGTTATGTAGGTGTTTGGTTGCAGAAGCTTTATCTGTTATTATCTATCCAAATGGCATTGGTTGTTGTTTTTCAGAGACTAAGTGTGGAAAACCGTGCTCCATGTACACTGAGAGACGCACCAGCAGCGGCACCACCCAACAAGCACTCATCCCCGGCCACACACGCACTCTCACACTCACTCTCATTCTCACTTTCACTCGGCTGAAAATAATCTACAAGCCGATGTTCTCCCTCAGAATCAGAGTCAGCCATTACTAAAGACAAAGCTTCATCACGAGTGTATTTTTTATTTGCCATTTTCGCGTTTTCCAGCTAGGATGTAGAGAACGCTGCTTCCACAGGTCTCACGGCAATAACAATCGCACTTAGACGCTAACAGAAGACATGTGTTTGAGGTCTTCTTCTATGAAATTTTGAATGGCAACACATGGTAATAGTGGGCTAGAAACGAAGAACAGGGTGTCTGACGTAATGGAAGGGAGTAGAAACATGATTTAGCACGTAAACCAGAAGTAGCGGCTGTTTTTTCCAGTTATGCTGTTTGTCGCAATTTTGAGACTTTGGCACTTATGAGTAAAGTGTGACTTTTGTTACCTGCAGTTTAAAAAAACAAAACTGTGTTTAAAGGGTCGGGATATGTGACTTTAACTGCCTGCCAATCAGAGACCAGGACTAGTAGCAGAAGTAAAACCAATCCTATTCATTACCCTCTTATAAAATACTCTCATACACACACTTATGACACATACTTTTAATACCATTTCTATACACACCAAACACACAAATACAAACTATGAACATAGTTTCACAAACATGTTTTAACACACACACAGTTAATGTGTCTCAGTATCCACTTAAGCCCACCTACTCTCTCAAATTTTGGTTTCCAGGCAGATCAGAGAGATAATTATGGGCTGAAGGAACAGTTTCCCACGGCAACAGATAAGGTCTCTGTTCAGAGAGACACACCCTGCATGCACACACATACTCATACGCACGCACACACACACACACACACACACACACACAAACTCAGATCAGATTATCAGGTCCTTGAGGAGGTTTAGTCCTTAAAGATGCTTTAAGATTACACTGGACAATCATGACTACAGAAAGGATCATTGGTACCAACCTGCCCTCCATTCAGGACTTATACATGTCCAGAATCAGGAAACAGGTAGGAAACATCACTGCAGATCCATTACACCTGTTGGACCACAACGTCTCCCCTCCGGTAGACACTATAGAACACTGTACGCCAAAACAACCAGATACAAGAATTCAATTCAATTCAATTGTATTCATATAGCCTAATTTCACAAATCACAATTTGCCTCAAAGGGCTTTACAATCTATACAACATACGAGACCCTCT
The DNA here is from genome assembly GCA_011952105.1 of Coreoperca whiteheadi. Lineage (NCBI taxonomy): Eukaryota > Metazoa > Chordata > Actinopteri > Centrarchiformes > Sinipercidae > Coreoperca > Coreoperca whiteheadi. The sequence continues at coordinate 3,808,007 of CM022482.1, read as the reverse complement.
GTCCTAATACCCTCGATTCGAATAACGTAAAACTACCAAAAAAACTATTTTAACAAAGAACAAAAGAACAGTTTCTTTCCAGAGGCCATCACTCTGATGAACAGTTAACATTAATCACATAGTCTCAGGAACAATCTGACTCTATTTATATTTATAGTTGACATACACACTGTTTTTTATCATGTACTTTTACAAGCCACTATATACTGTTTACTGACATATATACATGCATATACTGTACATGTGTATAAGGCAAAATGTTTTGTACAATTTACAGAAACTTACTGAGGGTGTGCTCACATTTCTTGAACAAAACACACATACACCTCCGTGTGTGTGGGTGTGTAAATGTAAATGGACTGTACTTCTATAGCGCCTTTCTAGTCGTCCGACTACTCAAAGCGCTTTCACACTACATATCACATTTACCCATACACACACATTCATACACTGATGGCAGGAGCAAAGTGCCCATCAGTACAAATGAAACTAATCATTCACACACACTTACACACCGAAGGCACAGCTTCGGGAGCATTTTGGGGTTCAGTATCTTGCTCAAGGATGCTTCGACACATGGCTGGGGGAAGCCGGGATCGAACTGCCGACCTTCCGATTGGTAGACGACCCGCTCTTCCACCAAGCCACAGCCGCCCCCATATTAAAGATAATTTTAATGACACATTTTGTGTGTGTGTGAATATCTGTAGATTTAACCTGCAGCAGCTTCTTCTGTGTCTGATGTGAGAGGTTGATCACAGAGCTGCAGTCATAGTCATGTTGTCTCAAATAAACCAAAATTGTGGAGTGATATCATTGGTCTGAAAGGGTTGACGGACACTGAGCTCCCATTCTCATCTACCTTAATTCACATTTTCCCTGACCGCAGGCTGTCATTTTTATTTCTATCTGACACTTTATACTTCCTGACAAGAAAGGTAACACAATCCTCTCCAAAAAAGCAGACAAACCACCTAAATAAAATTTGAGGAACAGACAAGGTGATAGCTAGGTGCAAGTCGGCAGCTCAGTGACTGTGGCTACTCATCCCAGTTACCATGTGAAGTTACTGAAAGCATTGGCAGGATTATAGAGGAAAAGCTAGCCAAATTCATGAATGTGCTCGAAGTTATAACAACCCAGGTTGACGGCAACACTAAAAGACTGGACATAGCAGAGTGTCCACAATGGAGGAATTGCTAGCCACCACGAAACACAAGCTATCGGAGACTGTAATTATGTTGCAAACGATCACTGAAAAAGTAGGCAATTTCGAGAACAGAATGAGGCTGGGAATATAGCAGGATAGACCTTTTTCACAGAATGTAGAAACGCACTTCCGGTTCAGTGCTGTTGTGGAAAGCGACTTCCGGCGAAATGAAATCAGCCGCACTACTGTTTACAACGTCACTTAAGAATCTACCGGTATTTACATCAGCGGATGTTTTTCGACTCGTGGAGCTGCATTCAATCATACAACACTCAAGACCCGACAAAGAATACAAGTTCTTCCACGAAAATAATATATTTAATTACGAAGGTAAATAATGAAGCCTACATTAGCATGCTTTCGCTAACGTGATATTTCTATACTTACCTTTATCACATTGTAGATTGAAGAGTAATTCAAACAGATGAGAATAATCAGAAAATGTGTCATTAAAATTATCTTTAATCTTCTTCTTTTCCTTTTGGCTGTTCCCTTTCAGGGGTCGCCACAGCGAATCATGTGCCTCCATCTAACCCTGTCCTCTGCATCCTCTTCACTCACACCAATTAACTTCATGTCCTCTCTCACTACATCCATAAATCTCCTCTTTGGTCTTCCTCTAGACCTCCTGCCTGGTAGCTCCAACCTCAGCATCCTTCTACCAATATATTCACAGTCTCTCCTCTGAACATGTCCAAACCACCTCAATCTGGCCTCTCTGGCTTTATCTCCGAAACATCTAACATGAGCTGTCCCTCTGATGTACTCATTCCTGATCCTGTCCATCCTCGTCACTCCCAAAGAGAACCTCAACATCTTAAGCTCTGCTACCTCCAGCTCTGCCTCTTGTCTTTTCTTCAGTGCCACTGTCTCTAAGCTGAACAACATCGCTGGTCTCACCACCGTCTTGAACACCTTTCCTTTCATTCTTGCTCTTTTATCACACAACACACCTGACACTTTTCTCCACCCGTTCCAACCTGCTTGTACTCGCCTCTTCACCTCTTTTCAACAGTCTCCATTGCTCTGAACCATTGTCCCTAAGTACTTAAAGTCCTGCACCTTCTTCACCTCTGCTCCCTGTAACCTCACCGTTCCACCTGTGTCCCTCTCATTGACACACATGTTTTCTGTCTTACTGCGGCTAAGCTTCATTCCTCTGTTTTCCAGAGCAGACCTCCATCTCTCTAGATTCTCCTCCACCTGTTCCCTGCTCTCACTACAAATCACAATGTCATCCGCAAA
>CM022482.1:3786814-3803642 GCA_011952105.1 Coreoperca whiteheadi | reverse complement strand
TCACCTCTTCTACTATTCGTTCCCTTTCATTTTCCTCATTCATCAACTCTTCAAAGTACTCCTTCCATCTTCCCATCACACTCCTGGCACCATCCTGTGTTGTCTGGCTACACTCTCCCCTACCACTACTTTAAAGTCACTGCTCTCTTTCAGATTACAACGTCTACACAAGATGTAGTCCACCTGAGTGCTTCTAGCTCCACTCTTATATGTCACACTATGTTCCTCCCTCTTCTGGAAGAAAGTGTTCACTACAGCCATTTCTATCCTCTTTGCAAAGTCTACCACCATCTGTCCTTCTGCGTTCCTGTCCTGAAGACCAAACCTGCCCATCACATTCTCATCACTTCTGTTCCCTTCACCTACATGCCCATTGAAATCTGCACCAATCACCACTCTCTCACCTCTGGGGATGCTCTGCACCACTTCATCTAACTCACTACAGAATTTCTCCATCTCTTTTAACTCACATCCTACCTGTGGGGCATAACCACTCACAACATTGAACATCAACCCTTCAATTTCCAGCTTCAGGCTCATCAACCTGTCTGACACTCTTTTCACCTCTAGAACATTCCTCACAAACTCCTCTTTCAGCATTTCTCCTACTCCGTTTCTCTTCCTATCTGACCCATGGTAGAACAACTTGAACCCTGCTCCTAAGCTTCTAGCCTTGCTACATTTCCACCTGGTCTCCTGGACACAGAGTATGTCCACCTTCCTTCTCTGCATCATGTCAATCTACTCTCTAGCCTTCCCTGTCATAGTCCCAACATTCAAAGTCCCTACTGTCAGTCCTACATTCTTAGCTTTCCTCTTCTCTCTCTGCCTACGAACACACCTTCCTCCTCTCCTTCTTTGTCTTCGACCAACAGTAGTCCAATTTCCACCGGTACCCTGTAGGTCAACAGCACCGGTGGCGGTCGTTGTTAACCCGGACCCCGACCGATCCGGTATGGAAGTCATTGTCGTGATTCGCATTTTTAATTTGGCATGTGTTTTACGTCGGATGCCCTTCCTGACACAACCCTCTGCATTTATCCAGACTTGGGACTGGCACAAGAAGACACTGGCTTGTGCCCCCTTGCGGTTGCATTATTAAAATTATCTTTAATATGATTGGTAATTTCTTTCATGCAATATTCAGTGTCGTGTGTGAGAAACAAAGAGCTTATTGTGAGGTGTAGGTGTTATAGGTCGATGAGGATGCATGAGGAGCCACATTCTCTGCAGGTTACCTCTTCCAGAAGTGTATGCAAATCAACACTCTACAGAGCATAAACAAGCAACATTAATTCACTCTTCATTATATAACATCTTAAGGCCTGGTTTCACAGATAGGGTTTAAGTCCAATTTAAACTTCTGTGTCAAGTGTACCTTGGTGCCAGTCCTAATGCAGGTCCCTGTTTCGGACTTGCCGAGGTGAAATGCCCAGATGTTTCAAAAGTTTCTGAGGCTGGTCATATTAAAATTGTGGATGTACAGGCAACCCTGAAAAAGTCTCATAAATATTACTGGCAAGTTCAAGGTCAATTGCCGTAACTGGACTCAGTTGGTGTGACTTCATCACTGAAGAGGACATGAAAGTTCAAAGAGTGTGGAGGGATAATGTCATGATAACTAAATTAGAGAAAATCTTGATCCTTATTACTTTTGTACTTTCATGGATGAATATCTAAGATGTGGTATCTATTAGGTGTCTATTAGGCCTAATTGCAATATGTATAAATTGTTAATACTGTTAAAAAAAGTCTGGAATTTTCTATATATATATTTTTTTTTATAGTGTAATTGTTCTAATGATTATACATCTTATACTGGGCGGCTGTGGTTTGGTGGCAGAGCGGTCGTCCACCAATCAGAAGGTTGGCAGTTCGATCCTGGCTTCCCCCGGCCATGTGTCGAAGTATCCTTGAGCAAGATACTGAACCCTCAACTGCTCCCGAAGCTGCGCCTTCGGTGTGTGAGTGAGTGTGACTTTGAGTAGTCAGAAAGACTAGAAAAGCGCTATACAAGTACAGTCCATTTACCATTTACAAATATAAAATCTTGGTTTAAGTAACAAGTGTTCCTTTATTTCAACAAAGCAAAAATATAATGCAAGAGGTGTAACAAAAATATAATACATTATATTTCCAATTCACATATAAACATAGTACATTGTATTTCTAAATCACATATTCAATTCAATTCAATTCAATTCAATTTTATTTATATAGCCCAGTATCACAAATCACATTTGCCTCAAAGGGCTTCACAATCTGTAACATACGACACCCTCTGTCCTCGATTCGATTAAGGAAAAACTACCCAAAAAAACCCTTTTAACAGGGGAAAAAAACCGATAGAAACCTCAGGAAGAGCAACAGAGGAGGGATCCCTCTCCCAGGACGGACAGACATGCAATAGATGTCGTAAGTACAGAATAGATTTATAGCATCAAAACTATAACATATATAGCCATGATGGCAAAATTGTTGTGTATATATATATTATTATGTTAGAAATGTTTAGGTGGTAAAACATAAGGGAAGATGATGGGTCCAGACGGCAAACCGAGCAGCTCCAGGTGTAGCCCAACGAGCAGGACCCTAGCCACTCGTCCCCTGCACCATAGACACAGCAGCACTGCCCCAGCAGGTCGCCATAGTTACCGATCCAGATATATCTCCGGACACTGAAATACCTGCTGAAAGTGACACTAAGAAAGAATAGACGGACGACAAAGCACAAAACTCCGGGAGAGGGAAGAAGTCAAGTTAGTGACATGCATTTATGGGATGCAAATGCATACGGATGGAGAGGAGGACAGAGGTGAAGAGAGAGAGGTGCATCATGGGAAGTCCCCCGACAGTCTAGGCCTATAGCAGCATAACTAAGGGATGGTTCAGGACTCTCCTGAGCCAGCCCTAACTATAAGCTTTATCAAAGAGAAAAGTCTTTAGCCTATTCTTAAATGAGGAGATGGTGTCTGCCTCCCGAACCCGAACTGGGATGTGATTCCACAGGAGAGGAGCTTGATAGCTAAAGGCTCTGGCTCCCATTCTACTTTTGGAGACTCTAGGAACCACAAGAAACCCTGCATTCTGAGAGCGCAGTGTTCTAGTGGGGTGATAAGGTACTATGAGCTCTGTAAGATACGACGGTGCCTGACCATTAAGAGCTTTATAGGTGAGGAGAAGGATTTTAAATTCTATTCTGGATTTCACAGGGAGCCAGTGCAGAGAAGATAATATTGGAGAAATATGATCTCTTTTCCTAGTTCCTGTCAGTACACGTGCTGCAGCGTTCTGAATCAACTGGAGAATTTTAAGTGACTTTTTCGGGCTGCCTGATAATATGGAATTGCAGTAATCCAGCCGTGAAGTAACAAATGCATGGATTAATTTTTCTGCATCATTTCGAGACAGGAAGTGCCTGATTTTGGCAATGTTACGTAGGTGAAAAAAATATATATAATACATATAATACGTTATATTACATAAAAGCCACTCTATACTCCTTTGTGACCTTTAACATCAAGCGGCCACTGAAAATTGCTCATCAGAGCAGCAGTTAGTCCACAGCTGGTTAACCATTCCAGACAAGGTTAAAGGTACAGTGGTATCCCAGATGTGAAACTCCTTAACTCTTCTGATGGCTCTCTCAACAAGAATTTGAAGACGAGCTATGGCTTGTGTTCTCTCGTCATTTTCTTTGTTAAATTGAACTGCTGTTTTGAAAGGTGGTATAATGAGTTTGGCCCCATCTTCTGCCAGCAGCTTCTCAATGGTGAATCCTTTGTCAGCCATGCAAGCATCCCCTGGCTCCAGCAAGTCAAGAATACATGAGCATTTTGTCAGCTCTTGATCAGAGATGGAACCTGTGTAAAAGCTTGATACAAAAGTAATTGCACCACATGGAGCAATGTTTTTATAGGAAGAGAACACCTCAGACTTGAGCATGAGTGAAGATGGATTTTGGCACCTGATGTCTGTGCAGTCAATGATGACCCTCACTTCTGGACAAAACTGCTTAAATTTGTCTGGCATGGTGGAATTCACTTGCTCTCTGCTCATCCATATGGGCAATGATCCAAGGACAAGGTAAAGATAATTAGCCCAAGTTATGATGATGCAGCTAACAGTGGCGACACTTACTTTGAAAATGTCAGCTAACACTTTTTCTTTCAGTCCTGCACCAACACGACAGCAGTACAAAAAAAACTTGTCAATCAGTGGCAAGCTGCGGTGACAACATTGAGAAGCTTCCATTACAGTTGCCTTGTCCTTTCTTCTGGGCCTTAGACCAGTAAATTAGCATGGACACAGGGTTCAATTGCCTTCCAGAATGCTTGGAAGACCTCTTCAGATGGAAACCTGGTGTAAAAATGTATTTCTTCATCTGAAGTACAGAATTTCTGGAACTGGGACAGAGAGTGGCCTATTCTGAGCTGCATGAGCTCACTTTCCAGTTTCCAGCTTCCAATTCCTGTATACATGCAGCTCCTGAATCATGTGCACCTAGATTCACAGAAAAAGTAACAGATTAAGAAAGTAGCAAAACCATTAATAATTATTGAGTTATTTTAAAACATATAACATTATACCCAAATTAAATTACTTTTCCCACTCAGACCCTGTGTCCATATCTCACAATGCTTATATAATGACATTCAACTTGGTATGTCTATATGGAAACATGCAAAGTTGTGAGGGACGTGCACTAATACAACCTGACTGATTTACAAATTCATATGTATAATTATCTGTCTTTTGAGTCAAAACAAATTGTATAAATAAATATGATTCAAAACAATTATTTATTGTAATAGTCAATTAAAATAATTTTCAGGAATGCATAAAAATACCTGGAAGAGGACTGACTGCATAGTCATGATCTGCTCCAGCTGTTAGCTCAGGAACTATGACGTCGTCTTGTGTGTCATCAGAGGAAAGGACAGAAAAAGTGTGGACCGAGCTCTTACTCTTTTGTAAATCAACTCTTGTGAAGTTTCTCCCCAGTTGTTCCAAATAAATCGGGACAGGTTGGTCCCTTTTTTGAGGCACTTACAACCAGTAGCGGCAGTGTAATCAGCGTCGCTGAAGTGTCGGCTACAAACAAATGTGCTACCTCTAAGGATTCTAAACGTCGGGCCTTCTACACGCCGAATAGCATGCACCCACTTCTTTCTCAGATAGCCATCGCTTGGAAATGCATGAAAGCTTAAATAAGGCTGTCGCTGCTTTTTATTTGTGCAATGAGGGATGCTACAGTCACACTTCAATGTTGCTTCAGCCATTGTTGTTTCCACCAGAAGTTGCTTTCCACAACAGCGCTGAACCGGAAGTGCGTTTCTACGTTCGTTAAAAATTGTGGATCTGAAAGAAGGAGCCAAATGTTGGCTTCCAAAAATGTTTTTCCATCCCCATTAGAAGCATAGACTTTTTTGGATGGACTGCTGTGAACTAGACTAAGCCATATAAGAATTGCCACTGTGTAAATACATCTTTAGTTGTGTTGTGTCATTCGCAAATGATAGCCATTCTCATATACCAAAAAAATTACCCTTCACTTTAGATAAGGTCATCAAAGATGATGAAGGCCGATTTGTTACTATTTTGGGTTTTTTAAATGGAGTTCTTATATGCTCAGTTTGTGCCCTTAATACGTTTGAACCCTCATTTTCAAAACTGCTTGCAGTGAATTCTTCACATCTAACTCCTTTTACAATAATTGGGAGAGACAGCTCAAAAAATACAGTGATATTGAATGAACTGTGTCTAGATCTGAGTCTCTTAGACATTTGGAGGATTACAAATCCCTCCACCCGTCATAGTTGGCTCAGTCCCTCCCTTTTGAGTAGTCTCCCATTTATGGATTTTCTGGAAAAGCCATGGAAATTTTTTTATTCCCTTGGGAACTCAGAGGGATCTAATGTGCCTGTCAGCCCAGAGGGCACAGACTCAAACCCCCCTGGGGAGTTATAATTTGGGTCAAGTGGTCCCTCAGGACCACGACCCGCCCCGTGTGGGACACGGTCAATGACAGTAACTGCCAAAGACGCAATAGTCCCAGCACTGGGGTCTGGGCTCGAAAAAAAGGCTCCATCTACGATACCATGGAACAAGTGCACCAGCTCAAAACCGTGACCCCATGGAATGGTTTGCCCCTTGGGGAAGCCTTCTTGGTCCAGCCCACGACCTGATTTGGCACATGATACAAGAAATTGTCTTCTCAGAGGTCGGTTCGTCCAACAAAGATCTACAATGGGGCATAACCGTCCATCTACTACAGTGAGGTGTGGGCCTAGCAATGTGACAACCGTCCGTGCAGGTGACAACCGTGCCTGCAGCATGACCAAGTCCGAGAGTACTCCTTTAAGCAATGTCCTTCGGACAGGGGTAAGGCTTATTGAGCCCGAACCCCCTCAGGTGGTCTAGCATGACAGCTCCATGCCATATCCTTGCTAGGCCAGACGGAAGAACCTGGTGTTGGAACGCTATGTCCCCAACAGCACACCACTGTGTTCCGTCATGATGAGGATATGGAAAGATGCCACCCGGGGATTGATTGTGATAAACTAGCTGACAGGCTATTACAACATGCCAGCTGTAGGACCCGGGGGAGGTCTCTCTGGGGGAGGAACCAAATGTATGGCCTCCTGTACCCACAGAGACTGATCTTCGCGCTTCATAACCTGCACCAGAAGCCTGTGCCCCTCGTGGAAGGTGCATCCCGTCCACTGCGAGGTTACTGGCAACTCTTCTCAAGTGTGCATAAAATCTGTCAGATGGGCCAGCGTCTCTAGGCTCGAGTCAGAGGAGCAGTGCCGGTGTCCTGAAGTAGTGGAATGGCAAGAACAAACTGGTATAGTACATCTACAGGCCTGTCCAAAGAGAGCTGACCTCACATGAGCGCGGCCTCGGCCGGCGGGTCTTAACATGAGGTCATGGTGAAAATCGCACTGCCCCTCAACGCCGAAGGCAGCGGGGCGAACAGCGCGGGCACGTGAAGGCTCCCTACAGAGAATGAGAATGACATGCTCTTCCACGGCCAGGGAGGTACCCTAGAACACTAGAGGAACCAGCTGCTTGAGGCTGAGACCTGACCGTGGTGGCAAAGTAGTGTTGGTGTCCTGAAGCAGCAGTGGAACTGACCGAACAAACATACTGATATGCCTCTATAAAAGTTGCAAACCCCCACCACCCTGCCTGCAATGTTGACATGCAGGGTCCGAGGGGCGGGTTTGGAAATCGCCATTCCCCAAACCACTGTGTGTGCCAGGGTTAACAGATTAATTTCCTGAGCGCTCCAATGGGGAGCGAGTGTAAACTGCTCTACCCAGGGCGGGGGGCCCTGCGAGTGTCAGGGCCTCTGTGCTGACGCCCGCTTGACAAGAGTAACGACCTCAGATCCAGATTTGAGGTCACAGATCTGTCATGGCTTGTCTCAATGAAGAATGAAATGCTCTGCCACTGCGCTTCCGGCTTTTCTGCCAGCCTGGCGATATCAAGCCTGGAAACAGCACAAGTCACAACCTCCAGCAACTCCTCGTACTGTGGTGAGTGACCCAGCGAGCAACTTTGATACTGAGAATATCTTGGAGTCGGATAAACTCAGCATGGGTGAATGGACCAGCGGAGGAAGGCAGAGAAAAGGCCAAAGCCGTCACGCAGGGAGGAACACACTGCACAATGCTTTTCACTCGCCGCTTGGCAATACAGAAATTTGATCAATTTACCAAAAACTAATTTCATAAAAACTTTTTTGAGTGGTGAATATGTCATCATAACATACCTGAGGTGATGTTTTAGATTTTTGTGTGTATTGGGAATGGGGAGGTCCTTGTTTGTTGCTGACATTTTAGTTAGCTTTCAGCAACTACCAGCAAGAGTTGGCATGTAGTATGACTTAACCAAAGCTCATTATTGGTTAAGCTAAGGTCTTCTCTTTCCAACAAAAAACGAGCTAGTTTGCTATGTTTTCTTAAAGAGACAGTGGCAAGGAAATTAACACAAAGAGTATGTTGCCATATGGCCACACCATGCAGTAGAGGACTGCTAGTACTGGGGCCACATGGGGTAATTATAGTAGAACTACCTCTAATTTGGAGTCATTCAATTTCAGAAAATGTTTGACCATCAAATGTTTAATCCTGGTGAGGCAGGACATGATGTAGGATGCATCCATCATACCAGGCTTTATCGGGACATACAATTGGGTGTCATCTACATAACAATATAAGTCAATGACATGAGTAGACCCAAGGGTAGCATTTATATGGTAAACAGGAGAGGACCCAGAATAGACCCTTGGGGGACTCCACGAAATAGAGGAACACGAGAAGAGGAGACATCTCCAAGCATCACAGTGAAGGACCTCATCGGTTCTTAGCGTCCTAACACAGACACAAGGGTGGGGGGGTAACTGGAGCCTGACACACACACAGCTAAGTGATTATTACACGCACTAATTGACCATTACTAAGAATATATTTAAGCCTCTTAACATCATTTATTATTATTAATTAATTATTACCTGTCCAATAGTTATATATTTCAGCAATAAGCGAGACAGTGTGCAGGATGTCTTCTCATTGTTTTCAGATACAAGAACAGCCACAATACACATCTGGCTCCACAACTTGGAGAGACACAAAAAGACTAAGTAATTGTAAGATAACGATGAAGTAATGATGGACTACTTAGTAATCACTCATCATGATGCATCACTTTACTTGAAGAGACATATCAATTTCGGGGTCCTTGACATGTGTTGGGATTCAGGTAGGGCAGGTTTGGTTATTAGCAGAAATATCAAAGCTATGTATGAATTATACATAAAATTCTTAATGTTATAAAATTATTAATATGGATCAATAATTAAAAAAGCACCACCCTCAGAGGAAAAAGGTTGCAAGGACGCGGGTAGTCATGTAGGAGGTCAAAATAGTGGCAGCCCGCTCAATTTAACAAAGAGGCAGGGCCCAAACCGAAGGAGCAGTCTTGGTCTGCTCCCAGGATAAAGTACATCTTTGCTGGCTATGCTACCACGTTATTAGGGCTGTTTGGTGCGTGTAAATGTGCGTATAAAGAGGTGTGGGTTAGAGGAGAAGAAAGAGGGAGAAAATGCACACAGAGAACTGCGTAATAGGCATCGCTTCATCACACAGCAGACTTCTGTGCAGCGTTCTTATTACTAGACTCAAGTCTGATGAAATGCGGTTATTAGCTACACAGGGGTTATAGTTCACTCAGTTAGGCACCCGGCTGTGGGGCCAACTGTAACTTTTAACACAAATGAAAAGCAAAGCACCATTCATAACAATAAATCTATGCCCAGACACAGTAGCCTATTACTTGGAGATCGCTCTTGCCCAGCGGTCTATGAGTCTGTTCACTTTAACCAGGAGGAGTTTCTCTCAGGCTCGATGCTGATGAAGCCAGGTCTGCCATTCTTTCGTTGGGGAGGCAAACGAATACAGCAGTTGAAGTCAGGGAACGTGGGGCTCTTTGGCCGTCTGGCTCTTCTGTAAAGTGGTGATGTGGTCACATCGCTTCCTTCTGCAGGGACAGGACGTTATGGTATAAATGACCGAAGATCCAAAAAGTGTTTCAACAAACAGTCTGTTAGCTCGACCAGCGAGTGAAGACATTGTCCTTTCTGGGGTAATTAAACATTTCCATTTAATTAATATAGAGCTTTCAATCCTGACCAATAAAGCTGCTTAAAAAAAAATAGCAATAAAGAACAATAAAAATGTATTCAGATTAATAACATTATCAAGCACATCATGTTTAATTGAGAAAGTAGTTTAAAAACATGCACATAAAGATCAACAATGTACTGCATACTGCTGTTAGAAACTGAGCACCTACAATTAGCTGATAATTAGCATGAGGCCACCATCAGTAATCAATACACACATAAAACCATTGTCAAACCCATAACTAACAGCAGTCAACATCAGACAACCTTATCATTCAATTCAATTCAATTCAATTGTATTTATATAGCCCAGTATCACAAATCACATTTGCCTCAAAGGGCTTCACAATCTGTAACGTACGACACCCTCTGTCCTTAGACCCTCGATTCGATTAAGGAAAAACTACCCAAAAAAACCCTTTTAACAGGGGAAAAAAAACGATAGAAACCTCAGGAAGAGCAACAGAGGAGGGATCCCTCTCCCAGGACGGACAGACATGCAATAGATGTCGTAAGTACAGAATAGATTTATAGCATCAAAACTATAACATATATAGCCATGATGGCAAAATTGTTGTGTATATATATATATATTATTATGTTAGAAATGTTTAGGTGGTAAAACTTATCATACTTTAGCTAGTTTCTGTAGTGTTGACAAAACATTTAAAATATACATATTAGCAGTTTGAATTAAACTGACGCTCCCTACCAAACTCCCTGACATTAACAATTCCTTACGTATCCATAAAAAAACACATAATTCTAGAAACACAAGATAGAGGGCGTCATACGTTGACAGTCTTCTTGTCAAAGATAAACTCTGTGTCTGTTCATATTGCCGGCTGAACTCACTACCAGCCTCTGTTGGTTAGATGCTCTATTTTAGTCAGAGAACACATTAAGAATGACAGCCGGACTGTGTCAAAAAGATTTCTCACTAAAATAAGTGCTGGTTGGTGGATCAGATACATGCAAAATGAAACACAGACTCATAACACTGTTAAGGGAGCGGTGGAAAGAGAGGGGGGGCACAATGCAAATTCCACATAGAATTTTAAAATAATAATAATGTAATGACAATGGTAATATTAATAGGAATAAAATAATAATAGGAATGACAGTGATAGGAATAATAATAGTAATAAGACTAATAATAGTAATTGTACTCTACACTGCCAAGCGAGCTTCAGCCCGGGTGGTTGAGGAGGCAAAAACCCTCGGTAGCAAGGCACCGGGGATGGATGATGGATGAGATCCGCCCTGAGTACCTCAAGTCTCTGGTGGCTGGGGACAGTGCCTCTGGACTGGCAGACTGGGGTGGGCTCGGTTGCGGACTCGTCTATCTCCCGGGCTGAGGTCACTGAGGTAGTTGAGAAGCTCCTCGGTGGCTAGGCACCGGGGGTGGATGAGATCCGCCCTGAGTACCTCAAGTCTCTGGGTGTTGTGGGCCTGTCTTGGTTGACACGCCTCTGCAACGTTGCGTGGCGGCTGGGGACAGTGCCTCTGGACTGGCAGACTGGGGTGGTGGTCCCTCTGTTTAAGAAGGGGGACCGGAGGGTGTGTTCCAAGTACAGGGGGATCACACTCCTCAGCCCTCCCGGAAAAGTCTATGCCAGGGTACTGGAGAGGAGAATTCGGCCAATAGTCAAACCGTGGATTCAGGAGGAACAATGCGGTTTTTGTCCTGGTTGTGGAAGACTGGACCATCTCTATACCCTCGCTAGGTTGCTGGAGGGTTCATTGGATTTTGCCCAACCAGTCCACATGTGCTCTGTGGATCTGGAGAAGGCATTCAACTGTGTCCCTCGCGGCGACCTGTGGAGGGTAATCTGGGAGTATGGGGTCCAGGGCCCTCTGCTAAGGGCTGTCCGGTCCCTATATTGTTGCGTGCTGACGAGGTAAGGAGGACACAGATGCAGACAATACTTGAGGAGTGGAGTCTTTATTGTCGCTTACCAGCAGGTAGACAGGCAAACTTGGAAAACAGGCAGGTAAACAGAAAACCAGTAGCATGCCAAAAACCACGATGAGACAGAAGTTACACAGACAGGAAGAAATGCAGGGTAGATAGCACGAGAGGATACAAATAATGATCCAGCAACAGGACAGGGAATAACACGAACTAAATACACTCAGGGGACGTGAAGACAAAGAGGCACAGGTGCAGGACAAACACAGGTGAACACAATCAGGGACAGGAAGTTAAGTCAGACAGAGACAGAGGGGAACAGACATTTCAAAATAAAACAAGAACTAACACAAGACACTCAGAGCTAAAGCAGAGTAGGGACAGACAGAATCAAACAAAACACTCCCAAAACCCCAAAATAGACACTAAAGAACCAAAACCATAACATATATGACCGGAGCAGGAGGTTGGTTTGCATTGCCGGCAGTAAGTCAGACTTGTTCCACGTTGGATTCCGGCAGTGCTGCCCTTTGTCACAAGTCCTGTTCATTATTTATATGGACAGGATTTCTAGGCGCAGTCGGGGGCCGGAGAGACTCCGGGACAGCCCTGCCGGAGTCCAACATGCACCAGGAACAAGTCTGACTTACTGCCGGCAATGCAAACCAAACTCCTGCTCTGGTCATATAGGGACTGGACAGCCCTTAGCAGAGGGCCCTGGACCCCATACTCCCAGAGTACCCCCCACAGGTCGCCGCGAGGGACACAGTCGAATGCCTTCTCCAGATCATCAAAGCACATGTGGTCTGGTTGGGCAAACTCCCATGAACCCTCCAGCAACCTGGCGAGGGTATAGAGATGGTCCAGTGTTCCACGACCGGGACGAAAACCGCATTGTTCCTCCTGAATCCGAGGTTCGACTATCGGCCGAATTCTCCTCTCCAGTCCCCTGGCATAGACTTTTCCGGGGAGGCTGAGGAGTGTGATCCCCCTGTAGTTGGAACACACCCTCCAGCCCCCCTTTTTAAACAGAGGAACCACCACCTCAGTCTGCCAGTCCAGAGGCACTGTCCCCAGCCATCACGCAACGTTGCAGAGGCGTGTCAACCAAGACAGCCCCACAACATCCAGAGACTTGAGGTACTCAGGGCGAATCTCATCCACCTCTCAGCTACCTCAGTGACCTCAGCCCGGGAGATGGACGAGTCCGCAACCGAGCCCTCAGCCTCTGCTTTCGCAATGGAAGACATGCCGGTGGGGTTGAGGAGATCCTCGAAGTACTCCTTCCACCGTCCGAGGATGTCCCCAGTCGAAGTCAGCAGATTCCCACCCCCACTGTAAACAGTGTGCGCAGGGCACTGCTTCCCCCTCCTGAGGCGCCGGACGGTTTGCCAGAATTTCTTCGAGGCCGACCGATAGTCTTTCTCCATGGCCTCACCAAACTCCTCCCAGACCTGGGTTTTTTCCTCTGCAACCACCCGGGCTGAAGCTCACTTGGCCCTGCCCCATCAGCTGCCTCCGGAGTCCCACCTGCCAACCAGGCTCGATAGGACTCCTTCTTCACCTTTGGCGACATCCCTTACTTCCGGGGTCCACCACCAGGTTCAGGGATTGCCGCCATGACAGGCACCGGAGACCCTGCGGCCACAGCTCCGAGCAGCCGCGTCGACAATAGAGGTGGAGAACATGGTCCACTCGGACTCAATGTCTCCAGCCTCCCTCGGGATCTGGTTGAAGCTCTGCCGGAGGTGGGATTTGAAGATCTCTCTGACTGGAGACTCTGCCAAACATTCCCAGCAGACCCTCACAGTACGTTTGGGTCTGCCAAGTCCCAAACTTCCTCCCCCGCCATCAGATCCAACTCACCACCAGATGGTGATCAGATGACAGCTCCGCCCCTCTCTTCACCCGAGTGTCCAAGACATACGGCCGAAGGTCAGATGAAACAACCACAAATTCGATCATCGACCTCCGACCTTGGGTGTCCTGGTGCCACGTGCACTGATGGATACCCTTATGCTTGAACATGGTGTTCGTTATGGACAAACCGTGACTAGCACAGAAGTCCAATAACAGAACACCACTCGGGTTCAGGTCAGGGGGACCGTTCCTCCCAATCACGCCCCTCCAGGTATCACTGTCGCTGCCCACATGAGCGTTGAAGTCCCCCAGTAGAACAATGGAGTCCCCGGTCGGAGCACTTTCCAGCACCCCTTCCAGAGATGCCAAGAAGGTCAGGTACTCTACACTGCCATTTGGCCCGTAAGCACAAATAACAGTGAGAGACCTATCCCCAACCCGAAGGTGCAGGGAAATGACCCTCTCGTTCACCGGGGTAAACTCCAACACATGGCGGCTGAGCTGGGGGCTATAAGCAAGCCCACACCAGCCCGCCGCCTCTCACCGCAGGCAACTCCAGAGTAGTAGAGAGTCCAGCCTCTCTCGAGGAGTTTGGTTCCTTCTCAACCTCCTGCACCAGCTCAGGCTCCTTCCCCCCCAGCGAGGTGAAATTCCATGTCCCTAGAGCCAGATTCCGTGTCCAGGGATTGGGTTGCCAAGGGCCCCGCCTTCGACTGCCACCCAATCCACAAAACACCGGCCCCTTACGGTTCCTCCTGCAGGTGGTGGGCCCATGGGAGATCGGCCCCACGTCACTCGTTCGGGCTGAGTCCGGCCGGGCCCCATGGGGCAAGACTTAGCCACCAGGCGCTCGCATGCAAGCCCCAACCCCGGGCCTGGCTCCAGGGTGGGGCCCCGGTTGCGCCGTACCGGGCAACGTCACAGACCTAGTTTTCAAATTCGCCATAAGGGGGATTCTAACCGCTCTTTGTCCGGCCTGTCACCCAGGATCTGTTTGCCTTGGGAGACCCTACCAGGGGCAATAGCCCCAGACAACATAGCTTCTAGGTTCATTCAGGCACGCAAACCCCTCCACCGCAATAAGGTGGCGGTTCAAGGAGGGTCATTTAATCCGTCCACTACACTTATGTTTTACAACCGACATTTTGTCATTATAATTGTATATACTATGATCTTCTGTTGTGAATCTATGCTGTACACACGATATCTATTGCATGTCTGTACGTCCTGGGAGAGGGATCCCTCCTCTGTTGCTCTTCCTGAGGTTTCTTCCATTTTTTTTGCTTGTAAAAAGGTTTATTTTGGTTAGTTTTTCCTTATTATGGTGTATGCAAATTGTGATATTGGACTATATAAACAAAATTTAATTGAATATCAAAATATGTGTCATGCTTTTGGGTTTGTGTTCTGTGATTTTATGTTTTATTTTGAATATGTCAGTTCCTGTTTTATTTTGTAATTTGTCTGTTCCCTCATGTGTCTGTTAATTTTGCTTCCTGTCTGTGATTTCCCTGATTGTTTTCACCTGTCATTTAGTTCACCTGTGTCTTGTTGGCTCCCCTTCCTGAGTGTATTTAGTCTGTGTTGTTCCCTGTCTGTGTCAGTATGAAGTACTTGTTACTGTCTTGTAGTGATGGGCAGACCGAGGCTTCGTGAAGCACTGAAAAAGTTGCTGTGCCATATTGTGTTGAAGCTTCGAAAACATCACGGTGACACCTAGTGGTCACTTGCTTGTGTTAAAACAGCCTTAACAATGATCCATGTAAAATAGTTTTTATTTTTTCTGACAACTACATGATCTTGTTTTTCTTACTATAGGATTTTTTTTGGTAATGAAAAATGAAGATTAATACAAGAAATAAAGCCACAATGAGTCACATTTGTTAGATAACATTTTTATTTAAAAATATTAAGTGTTCTGCTGTGGAAGGACTTAGCCTTCTTTTTATACATATCATTTCTAGCCTTTAAAAATATCCTCTCACAAGGGGCACTTGTTGCTGGCATGCACAAATATTTTTTAGCAAGTACATACAAATTAGGAAAAATGACTGCTCTCTCTTTCCAATAGCTTAATGGATCATGCATTCTGGGCAAAAACGCATTCTTGAGGTACTTTTTCATTTCTACTGTTACATCAGCTGTAGCACTGTGTATCGCCTGGGTTTCAAAGATACGACTATTAAACAGTTCCCATAAAGTGTCCTGAGTTTCTCCTGGTGTTGTTAATGATAACGACGACGATGATGATGATGATGGGGCTGATGTTGATGCTTGTGGCTCTAAATGAAAATGAAAACAACAATTAGTTTACAAAGCATAAACTGTCAACATATATGAAGTACAAGTTACATAATTATTCAGATGGCATAGCTCCATAAAGTTAGATGAAGACTGAAACTGCTCACCACGAGTTGCTGTATTTGAATGCATCATTGAAGCACACTCGTCTGTCTATAACATTATGTTGTATAATTACAGTTTTGCACAATAAATGTTCACAAAATTACAGACAATGTTTCTTTCTTTCTTCAAAAAAAAATACATTTTGCAATTTTCCTTTCCTTAGGGTCTATGTAACCTGTTCTGAAATGGTTCTATTATAATTTATATTTTGCGATATATATCGTTATCGCAAGAGGGTGAAATGTATATTGCAATATGGATTTTAGTTTAAACGGTTGCAGTAGTGACAATGATTCTTGAATAATGTCAGCATCATGTCGAAAGTGCTGTTCCATTTCGTCTCAATCTCCTGTATCATTTTCAGAGTTGGTCTGCCCATCAAGCCCTGCATCTTTTACAAGCTTGTCCTTTGCTTTGCAGCTAGATCAAAACAACCCCACAATCTTTCTGGCCAGGAAGACAGGAAGCCTCTGCCATATTTTATTGATGACTGGGGTTTGGTCTAGAGCCTTCTTCACAATCAAATTCAAAGTATGGGCAAAACATGGAACATGACAAGGGTTGAGTAGCTGCACACTTAGGATCATGTTGGGCATGTTGTGTGGGTTTGGTAAAACATCGTTACACCCAGTACAACAATTGCCAGCTTTGCCTCTGGTGTTACGTAGTGGCAAGTTACACCATGGTATCCATCCAAATTAATGGAGGACCACATGTCAGCCTACTGTTTCATTACTTGGAAACCTTTCTAAACACACACATTTATTAAAGTTTATGCTCAGACCGAGACAGATCAAATTGAATATAAAACAATTAGGAAATCCAAACTGATGTCTTCACTGGCTGTCAATGAGTTAATCATATGTAGGTCTATAAAGGAATAAAATCAGTCTCGCGCACCTTCTCTGGATCCGTTCCACATTGGTGGAATGATTTGCCGGCCTCTACAAGATCAGCAG
>CM022482.1:3759677-3785844 GCA_011952105.1 Coreoperca whiteheadi | reverse complement strand
CAGCCGTTGTTCCCATCGTCGGACAGCTTGTGGGAGGGCTTATTCACAGATGAGTCAAAAGATGTTTTTAATATCACCTCAGCAGCTAAACCATCTGAATCAGGCGACAACTGTTGCCGGGGAAACCGTGAGGCATACGGCTGAAAACGACTTGGATGTAAAAATGAGGGCTATATTAAATGAGCAGGGGTTAAATGCCTATGAAAAAATAAAAAAAATACAACGCACTACTGCAGCATTACCTGGCTCTAGTCAAACAAGGAGAGAAAGACACCGGTTCGCTATCGTAACAACGCTGAGTACATTATGAAGAAACTATCCGAGAGCCAGGACAGATGGACTCGCAGGGGAGAGTTTGTGTCTAAGGGGGAGATTGTGAAAGCCTGGCACCTGATTGACTTGTTCAAATATCTCTCCGTCTCTAATAAAAAATCCCAACCGCCTGAGGGTTGGATGGGTTTTTTAAATACCCTATCGGAACTCAACGTCCCTTTCTCGCTGATGACTAACCCTCGAGCTTGCGAGGAATATCGTCAACTTCAAATGGGAGGACCGTACGAAGATGAGGAGCCGTCGCCCCCAAAGAAGGGAAAAAGAAAGAAACGCACACCCTTGGCTCCCCGTTGGAACGAATCGCCACCACCGTTAAGAAAAGGAAAGAAACGCATGCCTTTGGCCCCACTCTGGCTTGATTTTACCCCTAATAAATAATGAATGAAACGAGTTGAATTGTCTCGTCTTTATTATTTTAAACTGTAACAATCTTTGAACATTTGTAAAGTCACTTTGAACCCAGGGCCTCCTTTAGACCACCATGGCCTTGAAGGTTGCATCCTTCTCCTGTGCAGAAGCATACAGGATTCACGTCGTTCAACATGTTTTTTGTTTTTACATTTGTTCGTTTCCAGCCTGCAGCTTGGCATGACGGCGTAGTTGTTTGTGAAGGTGTGCGGAAGCATACAGGATTCACATCATTCAACGTGTTTTTCAGTTTTACATTAGCCAGCCTGCATCTGCCCCAGTTTGATCAATTGTAACAGCCGTCTCACCTACGGTTACAACCAACCGAAAAATAACAAGTACCAAAAATAAACCACAATGTTCTGAACAGACACATGACAGGCACTAACACCAAAAACTAACGTTTGTATTTTAGAACAAAAGAAAAAAACTTAAACTACTTTCAGCACTAGGCAGTGCATGCTGGGAAATGTGGGCCGTCCCTATGGCTACAATACTTTACAACAAGCGACAGAGTCGAGCTCTAAATATCGGATGAATCGAAGAAAGATGTGTGTAATATTCAAATACATTCCAGGAAGAGGTCGTTTATAAATAAGAGAGAGAGACAGAGACAGAAACAGACGGCCTTAAATTCAAATTTTCTGTGTCACTTAAACTAACGAAGCAATTGAACTGTAGCTCTTGATTTTGCAAGCATTAAGGAGAATGTTCCTGTAAGTCAACAGCGCTAAGCACTATGCTGTTGGATTTTATACTGGGGTGTTTTTTCCTCAAGCGTGCAAAAGGCTAGCCTAACCAGCAGTTAAATTCATTTGGGGGTTTATTTTATTTATTTATTGACAACATGATGCATATTTTTAAAAAGACAATGCAATAAACGTTTAGAGCAAGTCAACAGCATTTACCGACACAATGTTTAAAGCGACCGGTAAAGACTTTTGTTCACGGTTGAGCTGTAATACGCATGTGACGACAGGAAGATAGGCTCCTGATTACAAAGAGGCCTTTGTTTCAGATAAGAGTGTGACAGGCGTTACCTTTCTCGTCTTGTTGCTAAAAGCTGGCATGTGTATCTGACACAAATAACTTATACATTTTCTTGTTTTATTTCATCCGACACTATGTTCACGTGTCTCGTAGGATCACCTCCCTGTCGTTGTATTCAAAATGAAAGGGTTACATTTATATAAGAGACAGAAACGGACGTGTGTTTTTTGTTTTTCCTCAAGCGTCGTGCAAAAGGCTGGCCTAACCGGCGGCACTTTGTGGATTTTTTGATGCATATTTCAAAAAGACAATGCAATAAACATTTAGAACTAGACAACAGCGTTTACTCACACAATGTTCACACAACGCGAACATTAAAGACTTTTGTTCGCGGTTCAACGATAAAAGTATCATATTGATCCGCATTAAAGTTTTGTCTTACACAAATGAGTGGGGCGGAGTGAGAAGGGATGTGTGAGAGAATGGTGAGATTGACATTTACGATATGTTTCACTCGAAATTTCATTCGTGTTTTTTAAGGGCTTTCTTTAATGAAAATAAATATAGTTTGCATTAAACTGTACCAGTAAAAGAGGGCTTTTCTACCAGACTCCTGACTGTCATATGGAGATAATAGCCCGAGGGAGGGTCCCTGTCACAAGTCTGGAAACAGCGTGTCACTTACCGCTGCAGAGCAGAGACACGACGAGAGCAGACTGTGTTGAGCACAGGATGAAGATGGCAGCAAAAATTGCATTTTATACTTGCTCGAGACTATTTAGTTTTGTCTACCGAACACGCTGCTTCACTTTGAGTTTGTCTTATTTCGGAGAGAGGGAGAGAGACAGAGATTCTTGTGTGTTTTGCAAGACAGAGAATGGTGAGTTTGACATAGCCAAGTTTTAACTGTTTACAGCCATATTTTTGAAGGAGAGCTCTTGAAATGAGATATTATTTTATTCTTGCGTCGGACTCGTTTAATACGTTTCATCTATTGAAAATGAAAGACATTTAATTCATTCAAGCAGCACAGTTTCCTTATTTTAAGTTTCTAAAGCTTTTGTTCTTTGTAAATTAATGAAAATAAACCGATTATTGCAATAAAATGTAACAACATTACTACAAACGTGGGCTTTTCTAACATTTAAGCGGACAAAATGAGGTCTAGCTGTTGCACTGTTTGTGGTGCTCCCTACCCCCTCCAACACACACACACACACACACACACACACCCAGCGCCTCTGAGCCACAGGAGGGGGGAGAGAGCCGTCAGGATGCACTTTAAAGTAACTCAAGATACAAAGTTTAATTTCATATAGTTTAATGAAATTACCGCCATTAAACGTTTTCACTCCTACCGATCTGTAAATAAAAAAAAAAATGTTTTAATTTGTTTTAAAATTATTTAATTCAATCCATTAATTAATTCATTTTATTTCCTGTGGGGGGAGGAGGGGGAGTGGGGGGGGGATTTGATATAAAAGGGGCGTGGCTTAATAACCGTTAAATCAATCAAACTCGATTAAAAAGTGACAGGTGGTGTTCCATATAATCTCTCTCAGGATGAATGCTCCTAAAATGGTGCATCGTGGATGATGTATTGTTGCAGTAGGCTAGCTGCCTATCACAATACATACATCTCACTTTATTTGGTGTTTTCAAATGGAAATGCTCCCACACCATCTTTTATGTGGGGCCTCCATTTTTATCTAATATTATTTATGAAAATTAATAAAACTCTTAATGTTATTAAGTTATTAATATAGATTAATAATTACGGGGCACCCCCTGGACTCAGGAATTAATAACCAAACTTGAAAACAGTCTCAAAGGTAGCTGTCTACCTAAAATGTTGATAATTGAATATTACCTTACATTAATAAGGGACAGTGAAGGGTGAAGTCCGAGCACTGACTATGGCAACCAGCTATTATCACAACAAATGCACTAAATAACCACAGGCAACTGCTCTTTAAAATGTCACCAGCCACCAGAACTCTCTGCACTGCCGCAGCGGCCACCTCAATTTCCTGAGCTACAGCTAGCCCTTGAGTTGCCACGGCCACTCCATGAACCCTCTGAGATGCTGCAGCTGCTCCCTGGATTCTCTGCACTGCAGTCCAGCTGCTGGCCTCCAGTCCTGCACTTGATGCCTTACGGTCGTCCTTCACCGCCAGCCTCCAGAAGGCTCCTGTCATCGCCAATGGCATCCTGTCCAGGCTCCAGAGGTCTGCTGTCTTTACTGCTAGCCTCCAGATTGTTACATTCCTTGTCGCTGTCCTCCTGAGAGTTCCAGCCCTCGATCTTGACCCCCTGGCCGAACCGCCAACCTTCCCTCAGGCCGACCACCCGAGGCCCCTATCCCGTTTCTGTCCTGCCCTCGGGCCGTCCGCTCACGAACTGAAATGACTGGCTCTGGTCTTATTGCCTTCTGGATGGTGATTGGTGCTGCTAAGCCAACCGTGTGCGGTTTCAATCGATTCTATTGGCTCTAACGGTCACAAAGAGGTGTCATTTATGCAGATCGGCCAATGGGCTGCTGTTTTCTGGATGTTTGACAGCCCACACAAAGACAGCAACAGACACATTGAAACAGGACCAGAGAGAGTCCCTGGCTGATTCTGAGCCAGATTATAATATCTAAATGACTCAAAAACAGTACTATAATGATATATTAGTGAAATATAAATAGTTTTTACTGCCTGGTACCGAAAACAGGTCAATGGCACATCTGGATTCCAATCCCATATTTGCTGGTTCCGCCTGGAAATATCTGTGATAAAATGTGTGTTAAACTGCTTAGGTTCACTTTTTTAGCATCAACCTTTGCACAGTTACTTAGCAAATATTATTTTAATCATTCCTACAAAGTTTAGGCTTATTCCTTGATGTTTCTAATGTGTTTTCACTATAAATTATGTGGGGTTTTTTAGGCGGAGGTAGAAATTTCAATTTTCTACTGCTTTCCAGATGCATATTATATATCTGACAGAGTATAAATACCTGAATCCCTACACTTCTATTGTAATCTCACAGGTCTTAGCTTTCATTTGAGACCAAGATTATGCATATAGCCTTTGTGGTTATTAAGATATACTCAATCTACTTTGGCATGTAATTTCAGAAAAATAGTTGGAAAAATGGGCTTAGGGATGATCAGGAATCAGAAACAGGCATAGATGAATGGTCCCCCACTTCCTTCTCCCCTGTTAGGTAAACTCACAAACTATACCGGAAAGAAGAAAACCCTTACATTACGGATAATACTATGATTCACAATACTGTTAAAGTCTGACAAGATATGTGAAAATATCTAGTTAAAAACATTCCATCATAGCCTATGCATTAATACCACTGACTAAGAATGAATAATTTGCCCTGGGAGTTATAAAGTGTTTTTGATGCATTCAAAAGAGATCAGAATCATATGGTATTTATACCAGGTCAATACACTGAAGTTTCATCAGAACAATTTTTTGGGTACCTTCAAGTCCGTCATTTTATTCAATCAAAGGTGAAAAACTTCCACTCAGACACTCCCTTTTGTAACGATAGATTTGTTACTTATTGAAGCAAAGGAATAAAAAACATTTTCTTTCACATTCCTGCTCACTGTTATTGGGCCTTTTCTAAGCTCAACCTAGCTTAGCTAAACTGCCATGTGGGGAAACAAAGAAACTGAGGCCTGTTGGTTGCACTCAAGCCTAAAAGAGAGGCTTTCACATGTTTAATTACCCTAGGAAGGACACATCTCCATCGCCGGTCGAGTTAACAGAACGTAAGTGTTTGTTGAAACCCGTTTGGATCCCCGATTGTCTGTCCACAACGACTTGGCTGCAGAAGGAAGCTAGCTAGCTTATCGCCAAACCATCTGCAAGCCGTTTCAAGGAAGAGCCCAGAACCCAGAGCCCTGAGCCTGCCTTCCTCCGACGTCCTGCTAATCCCTCGCTTGCCCACCGATGGAACTGCTAAATTCACGGGCCCGGCTGAGAGGAGCCTCTCTCCGGTTAAAACGGACTGATTACAATCGCTTGGACAAAGCGATCCCCAAGTAAGAGGCTTAATTGTGTTTGGGCATAGTTATATATTATATCTGTGTGTTATTTCATCTAATCTTTATTGTTGTGAATTGTGATTGCTTATGTTGGAAAGCAGCGGCTGCTGTGCCATTTTTAGTTGTGTTAAAGTCCAGTTAGCTAACGAAACCACATTTCATCAGGCTTAAGTCCAGTAATGAGACGCAGATGGAAGTCTGGTCGGCTCACTGTGTGATGAAGTGAGTTATTACGCCTCTGACAGCGTCTGAAATTTCTTGCTTCTCTGTGTTCTTCCCTTCGTGTTAGAAGTTACCGTTCGTGTACTGACCACGCCGGTAACTGTTAGCCATACCCGCATTGCATCAGACTTAAGCCTAGTAATTACACGCATATAGAAGTCTCGTGTCGGATTACTTTGTGATGAAGTGAAGCTTTTACGCCTCTCATAGCATCTTAGATTTCTTGCTTTTCCCTTTGTGTTAGAAGTTACCGTTCTTCTACAGACCACGCCAGGTAACTGATAGACTAGCCACTGTGGTGTCGATAGTGTGGTATATATATATTGCCAGCTCAGTAAACACAGCCGCTGTACGTGAGTCTGCAGCTGCGTTGCTGCTAGATATATGAACGCTATCACCGTCAACCACAGCACTAGAGATTTCTTGTTTCTTTGTGTGCATTTTCTCCCTCTTTCTTCTCCACTAACTCACATATCCTTACACGCCCCAAACGGTGCTCTAATAACGTGATAGCATAGCTAAGCTAAGCCGTGTGTTATCCAAATAGCAGACCAGGCTTGACCGCCATTTTGTTTGGGCCTGCCCCCTTTGTTGACTTTAGCGTGTTCCCACTATTTTGACCTCAACCCCACGCTACCACGTGGGTTAGCCTCCTTGCAACTCCACCCCCTTTTCTATTGCCCACACACACACGCTTATCAGCTGCTGATTGTGTATGCTTATTTTGTTAAGTTTAGACTATAGTGATGGTTTGCTGAAGTTATGTTAATCAATGATAAGGTTAAATAAACATTATTGTACATTTTAAAGAACAGTTGCCTATAGTTATTGTGTGTATTTGTTGTGATAATAGCTGGTTGCGATAGTCAGTGCTCGGATTCACCCCTTCACTGTCCTTCAGTAAAGTAAGGTAATATTCGAAAATCAACATTTAGGTGGACAGCTATCTTTGAGAGTTTTTGAGTTTTTCACATTTGGTTAATGGTCCCTGCCCCTGCTCCCTGGTGATGCCCCGTAATTATTTATCTATATTAATAACTTAATAATATTAAGAGTTTTATTAATATTCATAAATAATCTTGATATTTTCTACTAATAACCAAACCTGCCCTACCTGAATCCCAACACTGATGTTTTCCTTAGATCACTTGATATATACAAGGTCATACAGAAATGGAAGTCCAATCTTACTTATGAATATATTAAGGGTTTGACGGGCAAGAGGCAATTGTTATGAACCGACTGAAGGAATGGACTCAGATGCCGACTGGAGTGAAAGCAAGTGTCTTTTATTGAGAAAAGAGGAACCAAGTAGGACAGGCACGGTGGGGAGGCAGGAGTCAACAGGCAAGACGTGGAGACAAGTGTTGGTTTGGCGGAGCAGACGTGGTAGAGCAGAAAGGCTGGCACGGACCTAGACAAGGAGATTTGAGTTAGTATGAGGTAAATAATGACTGAAACGAAGTACTCACTGAGAGAGGCGCTGATCAATGTTACCGCACAGTAAACGGACGATCTGGCAGGGACTGGGTGTGGAGCGGAGCTCTAAGTACCCTGGTGCCTGATGGATAATTGTGCCCAGCTGTGCCACCCAGACGGTTCCATGTTGCCCCGCCCCTTTTCCAGCACTTACTCGATTCCTGAGGTGGTCGTGGAGCAAAACACCACAGAAATAGCTTCTGCCAGAAAAACTTTTATCTTCAACTGAATGAGATATATAAAATAATCCACAGATCCCACATAATCCCCTATATACTTAAAATTAATAACCAGACCTCTCCTGCTTGTAATAAATGTAAGAGAAACAGTAGGACATACATACACAATTTCTGGGGATGTCCCTGGATCTCAAACCTTTTGAGTAATATAGCACAGGAATTGGGAAAGATTTTCTCACTGAAAATAGATCTAGGCCACTTCATACTGACCTTGCCTTCCAAAGCATTGTCCCTGAGTAGATCTGACCTCAAACTGACTACTTCAAACTCACATAAGCAGTGAATAAGTGACAAGCCTCCCTTCTTCACACAGTGGTACCTCAAAACTTATAAAGTAATAAAATGTTACCTTTAGAAAGACTTACTGTATGAGTAAAGGGGATGATGGTTTGTTAGAGAGAACATGGTCAGCCTTTTTAATGCATCTACCTCTATCCTTTCAAAACATTGTAATAAAAGGGGCGATATGCTTTCAATTAGAACAACCCCTCTGGCCCTAAAATGAACTTTTGGCATGGTTTAATCTAAAGTAGGTTGGATAAACTGTAGCACAGGAAACTTTCTCATGTGCATGAGAAACCTTCAAGTGTGCATTTGATAGTTTCTGGTGAGTACCAGATAATTTCCCTCAAGAAATTTAATGATTTTGTGTCGCATTAGGGGTTCTGTTCAATCCAATAGTTGTCGAGAAATTTCATTCTGAACCAAAAATGTCAAAACACCTGGTGGTGCTAGAGAAAAGTCAGGGGATCACCATTATTCTTTCAGTAAATAATCAGTAATCAAGTAATTTATTACATTTTCCCACAACTGGCCCAATACTAATCACTGATTCCTGACCCTTGGTGATATGTATGTCCTTGGCTTTGGACTGTTTGGCAGTCCTTCTAACAGTGATAATATTGCACTCAAAAATAGTTAGTTCATTGTTCACTGTAGAACCACATGCTCCATCATGAGACATCTTTCTCCCTGCAGCTTCAAAATCCATTTCTGCTGCAATGACCTCAATAATCAACTGTTTTCAACAGCTCTCTATCTGTCCTTCTTCCTCCCCCATCCTCCTCCTCACTGTTCTGCTTCTCCCCACTTCCTCTGTCACCTTTTCACTTGTTATTACTTCTTTACCTCTCACCCCTTGCTCAAGTTATTCTCTGTTATTTTTAAACAATATTGTGGAGTTCTTTCTTTCTCATCCGTCTGCCTTTTTTAAATCCTACCTTCCTCTATCTCTCTCACTCTTTCTTTTCTTTCTACCATCTCTCTATCAGTCTTTCAGTTGCTTCATTCCTCAGTATCTTCTCCCTAACGACTCTTATCTCCCTCCCTCCATCCTCCCTCCCTTTCTTGCTACTCATTCTCTATCACTATCTCTCACCCTACTTCCATCTTTACCTCCCTCTTTCTCTCTCTCTCCTCAGTCTCTCACTCACACACCACATCAGCAGCTGCCATACAGACCAAGCCAGGCCGAGGATGTTTACTTTATGCTTTTATCTATGGCGGCTTAATGACACTTAATTGCTTAATTTGCTTAACAAGCTCAGGGCCTGGGACCAACGCAGCATGACTCCATCCTACTAGCCAGCCCCAGACTGGAACTGGAGCAAAAAGACAGATCAGAGAGTGGTAGAGACAGGATCGGTAGAGGCGAGTCTTTTTGATGGAGTTTTGATGGAAAAGAGGAGTAGATGAATGTAGAAAAGGCAGGAATCGTGTTTAAGTCACTCTGGGTTGCAACTTTTTCAAAGGAGACATTGCAGACAGTGGACTGCATTTAGAGATGCACTTCACTTAGAAAAAGGTATTCATATTTGCGTTAGAGAAGAAGCTAAGGGTGTCGTATGTTATACAGATTGTAAAGCCCTTTGAGACAAATTGTGATTGGTGATCTTTGGCTATTTAAATAAAATTTAATTGAATTTAACTGAATTTCATCAGAGGACAAGTAATTTTGGAAGATCTCTTGTACACAGGAGGGTATCTAAGGGAATAGCTGAGTAGAACTGAAAGCTGTGTTGAAATCAGAAAAAAGCATTCTTACAGCTTTCTACAAGAAAACACACTAAGCACACTTTTTTGACTTTCTATGTGAAGAAGAATTTAATAGAAAAGAAGAGTGCAGCTAAGAGGAAAGCAGTAGAGCAGAAACTAGAATAAAGTGGACTTTGAATCGAGGCCATGGAGCTGTTGGAGACATTCTACCGCAGGAAACTCCGCAAGAAGCAGAAGAAAGCAGAGCTGGGCCGGTCGGATGGGACACTGTGTCGGTCGCCATCAGAGGCCAGTGTCAACAGCCTAGCTACCGGCCTCATCTCCAAAGTCCTCCGGTTCACCTCAAGGTAAAACAGCTCACATGTTTAGTTTATTCACTCAGAGAGATGGGAGACGTTTAGGAAAATGAGATTTAGGTTTCTTCGGGTCAAGACTATGGCTGTTTACTAAAAGATTTTCCATGAAATGTATGACTTGGACATGACGTTGGTGACTCAAAGCTGACATTTGTGAATTAGTCATGTCATTTGTGGATTAGGATTTGGTGACCTTTGCAACCCTGAAATCACTGTGGCAACTAGTAGAAAACCTTGGTGAGTGGACATGGAATTTGTGACTCTGGCATAGACTCTGTATATTGGCCATGGTTCTGGTGATGTGACATGACCTTGCAAAAAAACTGTATTGTGTATCTGTGAAAAGATATGTTTATTATTTATCTTCATTAGTTCTGTCCAGGTTTCACAATTAGACTTGGATTTGAAACTTAAAATTGTATCATACTGCACTCAAGCCAGTCCCACCAGAGGTAATGGAGAGGGTGAATATTTGTACAAGTGTAACAGCAATGACAACATTATGAGGTATTAGTCATGTCCTGGATTCATTATCAGGGTGCCTGTAGTTCAGAGACATGCAGGCTTTCATGTCTCTGTCTCCTACTTACTCAGATACAATCTTTTCCTGTTTATCTGTGTGGATAAATAAAGAGCAGCAGAAAATGCCAAATATGATGGGGGAAGAATATTGTAACCGCCATGCTCTGTTATCATAACTGGTTAGATAACACATTCATAAATAAATGGTGGGTCATGAAGATTATCACTACAAGTAAACACACATTATTTCATCCCAGAAATAATATCATCATGAAGAAATAAAGTCTGTTTTTGTATGTCCAGCATTAACAAAACACAATCAAGTGAAAAAGAAATATATCCGTACCAGGGAGTCATGATCTCACCACACTGCTGCTTTCAGTTTCTCTTTTTAACATAAATGTTAGGTTCTTTCACTTATTATTTGTCGCTTTTAAGTTGCTGTATTCTTTAATTGACGTTTAGTTGTCCCCAATGAAACACAACACATCCTGTAGATGATTTACATTAAAATCTTAGGAGAAGGAGAGATTATTCACTTTGAGCCACTGGAAGGCTTTTAATATGAAACATTTGCGCAGGAAGAGTTGAGTTTCATTAACAGTAGCTCAGGATTAATTGAAAAAACAGCAAAGTGGAAGTGACTGGAAATATTTCATGAATGAAAACAGTATGTAAGTTAAATATTTTAACTCAGAGCAGCAGAAAATCATACTGGATTTATCAAGACAACAGGTAAACATGGAGGAAGTGTTGAGTTTGTCATTAACAAGCAACCAACAGCAACTGAAAATGGATGCAGATTAGAAAACAGGGAAGCTTCTTACTAAAATATAATAAAGTATACTTATAAAACATGGCAAACTTGACTCCTCATGACTTTAAAAGCAGGGGTGCACGGTGGCAGAGTGGCTAGAGCTCCTGCCCCCCAGCAAAGAAATCATGGGTTCGAATCCCAGACCAGACCAGCGTCACATGCTCCCTCT
Organism: Coreoperca whiteheadi; assembly: GCA_011952105.1. Lineage (NCBI taxonomy): Eukaryota > Metazoa > Chordata > Actinopteri > Centrarchiformes > Sinipercidae > Coreoperca > Coreoperca whiteheadi. The sequence continues at coordinate 3,774,260 of CM022482.1, read as the reverse complement.
GGGTGGAGTCTGCATGTCCTCCCCGTGTCATCGTGGGTTCCCTTCCTCCCACCGTCCAAAGACATGCATGTTTAGGTTCATTTATGACCCCAAATTGACCATAGTGGATGAATGTGAGTGTGAATGGTTGTCTGTCTATGTGTCAGCCCTACAACGAGTTGGCCACTGTGCCCAAGGCCCAAAGTCACTGGCTCCAGTCACACGCGACCCCCAATGGGAACAAGCGGTAGAAAATGACTGACTGACTTTAAAAGCATAATTTGTTAAAAACGTTGCATGCTAACAATGCTTTGAGATAGGTTTATTTGCACAATTAAAAAAAATAAAGTAATGGGAGCTAAAAGAAAAGCCATGACTGGAATAAAAGTTACAGACTTAACCAAAACTTAACCTATCCTTTAGTGCTTGCCTCTCAATGTTAGCATTAGCTCCCAGACTAACATTAGGAAGATAGCATTAGCTGGCTAGTGTGGTAGTTAACAATGAAAATAAACTCCTCAGCAAGATCTAAAATGATTAAAACAAGACTTAAATTGCTTGGCATTTCTACTGCTGTCCTTACATGAATTACATTTAATAAAGTAAAATTGTATTTATATAGTGCCTATTCATAACAGAAGTGATCTCATTGCACTTGTCCTATAGAATCACAGGTCAGTCAGTCATTTTTCTACCGCTTGTTCCGGCTGGGGGTCGTGGGTGACTGGAGCCTATCCCAGTGGCTTCGGGCCTTAGGCGGGGTACACCCTGAACAGTGGCCAAGTCGTTGCAGGGCTGACACAGAGACAGACAACCATTCACACTCACATTCATCCACTATGGACAATTTTAGAGTTACCAATTAACCTAAACATGCATGGACGGTGGGAGGAAGCCGGAGAACCCAGAGAAAACCCACGGTAACATGGGAGGACATGCAGACTCCACCGAGGGAGATCATGGTCTGGTCCGGGATTCGAACCCACGAGCTCCTTATTGGGAGGCAGGAGCGCTAACCGCTCTGCCACTGTGCAAGAATCACAGGTCAGAATCAAAATGTATGATTCAAAACAAAACCTAATACTGCCTTTATACTGACCTGCTACACTTACTTGCTGGGATAATTCCTATAATAGATGAAAACAACACACATTTTATTCACCTGCCATACTGATCTGTAGAGATAATATCAAGAAAATCATTACTTGTCCCACTTTCTGTGGAATAAAGTCCTAAGTAAATTTCTTTCTCTGACCTAATTACTCTGATCTCATACTGATCCTCCACATACATTGCCTAAAATTGAAGACCGTCTAAAAAATGTTTTTACATCTGAGCCCTTATGTATCGCGTATATAGGGCCCTTGCGTGAGGAGACTAGAATAATTAGCCGTGTATGTGTGGTAGAAAAAATAGGCTCTATGGAAAAAAGGACACAGCCTCCTGTTGTGAGAGTGAGGCTGCATGTTATCTGGGCATCCACAGGCACATTTAGCAGAATTTACAGTTTTGGAATCTGTTTGGAGGCATTTTGCCTGTAAATCCGGTGTTTACTTTTTTTTTTTTTTTATTAAAATCTCGGTGATCTCTTGTGCACAGAGCAGCAACTAACCCACTCTCAAACTGTGGAGTTAAGGAGATAAAACCAATCCTGCAAAGAAAGTACTAACAGCTGCTGATTCTGAGGACAGACAGGTTGAACAACTACAGTATCTGAAACATAATGCATCATTAATAACATGTTGAATAAAACACCACAAAGTAAGTGGTGCTCTTCAGTCCTAAGCCCATTTTATCCTAACTCTTGTCCAAAATTACATACCCCAATAAATGAAGTATATTTTAACAACAACAAAGGATATATGTATAATTGCGGTCTCAAAAGAAAGCCAAGACCTGGGAGATTACAATAGAAGGGTCAGGGATTCAGGTATCTATACTCTGTCAGATCAAATTCATCTGGAACACACTAAGAAATTGAAATGTCTACCTCCACCTAAATAAAAAACACACCTTATGTGTAGTGAAAACACATTCTAATCATAGATAAATAAGCCTAAGCCTTCTAGGAATTAGTAAAATAATATCTGATAAGTAACTGTGCCAAAGTAGATGCTAAAAAGTGAACCTGAGCAGTTTGACACATGTTTTATCACAGATATTTCCAGGCAGAACCAGCAAATGTGGCATTTGGGCAAATTTGGCACCACATGTGCCATTGACCTGTCTTAGGTAGCAGGCAGGAAAACTTATTCTATTTCACTGATAGATCATTGTGGTAAATCATTCCATCAAATACAACTGTTTTTGAGTCATTTTGAAATTGTAATCCAGGTCAAATTCACCTAGGCACTCGCTGTGTAATACTAAATCCAGCGCTGCAGCTGTATGAGCGGATACGTGAGGGGATATTCCTGTCCGTTAGGAATAAATGACACCTCTTTATGACCATCAGAGCCAGTAGAATCGATTGACACCACCCACCTTTGACTTAGAAACACCAATGACGAAGGAGGAAGTAAGACCAAAGAAAGTATATCATGGTGAGAGGCTACCCCCCTCTCAACGCTCCGTTTGTGCTTATGTAAACAACTAGTACTTCTGTAAATCAATTCAAACTAACACAGAGGTATAAGAGTATACATTAGCAGCATTCTATCGAATTGGAATATAACTTTTGACCTGAAAACAGCAAAGGTAAGACACACTTTATGATTTAGTGATGTTTTTCTTTGCTACACTTTTGATGGTAGCTCGCTGAGTTTCCGTCACACAGTAACGCAGCAGCCATCGTGCTTTCATATGGTATCAAGTTTGTGTGGGTAGCTGGAAGTGGTGAACGTAACAAAAGCATGAAATTGTGAATACATATTTTTGAGTTTTTGATCATAATAAATATAATTGCCTAGGGGGTAATTGTGTTTCGTCACACAATGAAACAATGCTATCATTGCTTGGTACCGACTTAGAGAGAGATTATATGGAACACAACCTGTCACTTTTTAATCGAGTTTGATTGATTTATGGGTTATCAAGCCACACCCCTTTTATATCAAATCCCCCCCCCCCACACCTCTCCTCTCCCACTCCCCCTACAGGAAATAAAATGAATTAATTAATGGATTGAATTAAATAATTTAAAACAAATTAAAATATATATTTTTTTTTTTTATTTAAAGATTGGTAGGAGTTAAAAGGTTTAATGGCGGTAATTTCATTAAACTATATCAAATTAAACTTTGTATCTTGAGTTAATTTAAAGTGCATCCTGACGACTCTCTCGCCCCTCCTGTGGCTCAGTGGCGCTGGGTGTCTGGGACAATGTGTGTGTGTGTGTGTGTGTGTGTGTGTGTGTGTGTGTGTGTGTTGGAGGGGGTAGGGAGCACCTACAAACAGTGCAACAGCTAGACCTCATTTTGTCCGCTTAAATGTTAGAAAAGCCCACGTTTGTAGTAATGTTGTTACATTTTATTGCAATAATCGGTTTATTTTCATTAATTTACAAAGAACAAAAGCTTTAGAAACTTAAAATAAGGAAACTCTGTGCTGCTTGAATGAATTAAATGTCTTTCATTCAGAGTCCGACGCAAGAGCTCTCATTTCAAGAGCTCTCCTTCAAAAAGATGGCTGTAAACAGTTAAAACTTGGCTATGTCAAACTCACCATTCTCTGTCTTGCAAAACACACAAGAATCTCTGTCTCTCTCCCTCTCTCCGAAATAAGACAAACTCAAAGTGAAGCAGCATTTTCGGTAGACAAAACTAAATAGTCTCGAGCAAGTATAAAATGCAACTTTTGCTGCCATCTTCATCCTGTGCGCAACAGAGCCTGCTCTCGTCGTGTCTCTGCTCTACAGTGGTAAGGGACACACGCTGTTTCCAGACTTGTGACAGGGACCCTCCCTCGGGCTATTATCTCCATATGACAGTCAGGAGTCTGGTAGAAAAGCCCTCTTTTACTACACCGAAAGGGTGGTCTATTTTAATGCAAACTATATTTATTTTCATTAGTTTAAAGAAAGCCCTTAAAAAACACGAATGAAATTTCGAGTGAAACACATCGTGAATAAAATGCAACTTTTGCTTATGTCAATCTCACCATTCTCTCACGCGTGTTCAACAGAGTCCCTTCTTACTTCGCCCCACTCATTTGTGCAAGACAAAACTTTAATGCAGATCAATAAGATTTTTTAATGTTCGCGTTAAACATTGTGTGAGTAAACGCTGTTGACTAGCTCTAAATGTTTATTGCATTGTCTTTTTGAAATATGCATCAAAAAATCCACAAAGTGCCGCCGGTTAGGCCAGCCTTTTGCACGACGCTTGAGGAAAAACAAAAAACACACGGCATCTGTTTTTCAAAACATCCATCCATCCATCCATTTTCTACCGCTTATCTGGGGCCGGGTCGGGCAGCAGTCTAAGCAGAGACACCCAGACTTCCCTCTTCCCAGACACTTCCTCCAGATTTTCTGGGGGAATACCGAGGCGATCCCAGGCCAGCCGAGAGACATAGTCCCTCCAGTGTGTCCTAGGACTTCCCCGGGGCCTCCTCCCGGTTGGACATGCCCGGAACACCTCCCCAGGGAGGCGTCAAGGAGGTATCCGGAAGAGATGCCCGCGCCACCTCAGCTGACTCCTCTCGATATGGAGGAGCAGCGGCTCTACTCTGAGCTCCTCCCGAGTGACCGAGCTCCTCACCCTATCTCTAAGGGAGAGCCCAGCCACCATGCCTCCACTTGAGGCACGAGCTCTCCACCAACCTGAAGGGGACAAGCCTCCCTTTTCCGGCTGAGAACCATGGCCTCTGACTTGGAGGTGCTGATTCTCATCCCCGCCGCTTCACACTCGGCTGCAAACCGTCCCAGTGCACGCTGAAGGTCCTGATTTGATGAAGCCAACAGGACAACATCATCTGCAAAAAGCAGAGACGAAATCCTGTGGTCCCCAAACCGGACTCCCTCCGGCCCCGGACTGCGCCTAGAAATCCTGTCCATATAAACAATGAACAGGACCGGTGACAAAGGGCAGCCCTGCCGGAGTCCAACATGCACTGGGAACAAGTCTGACTTACTGCCGGCACTGCGAACCAAACTCCTGCTCTGGTCAGCCAGACAGCCATTAGCAGAGGACCCCGGACCCCATACTCCCAGAGCACCCCCCACAGGTCGCCACGAGGGACACAGTCGAATGCCTTCTCCAGATCCACAAAGCACATGTGGACTGGTTGGGCAAACTCCCATGAACCCTCCAGTAACCTGGCGAGGGTATAGAGATGGTCCAGTGTTCCACAACCGGGACGAAAACCGCATTGTTCCACCTGAATCCGAGGTTCGACTATCGGCCGAATTCTCCTCTCCAGTCCCCTGGCATAGACTTTTCCGGGGAGGCTGAGGAGTGTGATCCCCCTGTACTTGGAACACACCCTCCGGTCCCCCTTTTTAAACAGAGGGACCACCACCCCAGTCTGCCAGTCCAGAGGCACTGTCCCCAGCCGCCACGCAACGTTGCAGAGGCGTGTCAACCAAGACAGGCCCACAACACCCAGAGACTTGAGGTACTCAGGGCGGATCTCATCCACCCCCGGTGCCTTGCCACCGAGGAGCTTCTCAACTACCTCAGTGTTCCTCAGCCCGGGAGATAGACGAGTCCGCAACCGAGCCCTCAGCCTCTGCTTCCGCAATGGAAGACATGCCGGTGGGGTTGAGGAGATCCTCGAAGTACTCCTTCGTCCGTCCGAGGATGTCCCCGGTCGAAGTCAGCAGATTCCCATCCCCACTGTAAACAGTGTGCGCAGGGCACTGCTTCCCCTTCCTGAGGCGCCGGACGGTTTGCCAGAATTTCTTCGAGGCCGACCGATAGTCTTTCTCCATGGCCAAACCGAACTCCTCCCAGACCTGGGTTTTTGCCTCTGCAACCACACGGGCTGAAGCTTGCTTGGCCCTCCGGTACCCATCAGCTGCCTCCGGAGTCCCAGCTGCCAACCAGGCTCGATAGGACTCCTTCTTCAGCTTGACAGCATCCCTTACTTCCGGGGTCCACCACCAGGTTCGGGGATTGCCGCCACGACAGGCACCCGAGACCCTGCGGCCACAGCTCCGAGCAGCCGCGTCGACAATAGAGGTGGAGAACATGGTCCACTCGGACTCAATGTCTCCAGCCTCCCTCGGGATCTGGTTGAAGCTCTGCCGGAGGTGAGAGTTGAAGATCTCTCTGACTGGAGACTCTGCCAAACATTCCCAGCAGACCCTCACTGTACGTTTGGGTCTGCCAAGTCTGTCCAACTTCCTCCCCCGCCATCGGATCCAACTCACCACCAGGTGGTGATCAGTTGACAGCTCTGCCCCTCTCTTCATCCGAGTGTCCAAGACATACGGCCGAAGATCAGATGAAACAACCACAAAGTCGATCATCGACCTCCGACCTAGAGTGTCCTGGTGCCACGTGCACAGATGGACACCCTTATGCTTGAACATGGTGTTCGTTATGGACAAACCGTGACTAGCACAGAAGTCCAATAACAGAACACCACTCGGGTTCAGGTCGGGGGGGTCATTCCTCCCAATCACGCCCCTCCAGGTATCACTGTCGCTGCCCACGTGAGTGTTGAAGTCCCCCAGTAGAACAACGGAGTCCCCGGTCAGAGCACTTTCCAGCACCCCTCCCAGAGACGCCAAGAAGGTCGGGTACTCTACACTGCCATTTGGCTCGTAAGCACAAATAACATTGAGAGACCTACCTCCAACCCGAAGGCGCAGGGAAACGACCCTCTCGTTCACTCGGGTGAACTCCAACATATGGCGGCTGAGCTGGGGGGCTATAAGCAAGCCCACACCAGCCCGCCGCCTCTCACCGCAGGCAACTCCAGAGTAGTAGAGAGTCCAGCCTCTCTCGAGGAGTTGGGTTCCAGAGCCCAAACTGTGCGTGTAGGCGAGCCCGACTATCTCTAGTTGGTATCTCTCAACCTCCCGCACCAGCTCAGGCTCCTTCCCCCCCAGCGAGGTGACATTCCATGTCCCTAGAGCGAGATTCCGTATCCGGGGATTGGGTCGCTGAGGCCCCCGCCTTCGACTGCCACCCAATCCACAAAGCATCGGCCCCTTACGGTTCCTCCTGCAGGTGGTGGGCCCACGGGAGATCGTCCCCACGTCGCTCATTCGGGCTGAGCCCGGCCGGGCCCCATGGGGCAAGACTCGGCCACCAGGCGCTCGCATGCGAGCCCCAACCCCGGGCCTGGCTCCAGGGTGGGGCCCCGTTTGCACCGTACTGGGCGACATCACAGACCTAGTTTTCAAATTTGCCATAAGGGGGATTTGAACCGCTCTTTGTCTGGCCTTTCACCCAGGACCTGTTTGCCTTGGGAGACCCTACCAGGGGCAATAGCCCCAGACAACATAGCTTCTAGGTTCATTCAGGCACGCAAACCCCTCCACCACAATAAGGTGGCGGTTCAAGGAGGGGCAGTTTAAAACAGTCTTAGTGAATTTAACACTTAACGTCCGTTTCTGTCTCTTATATAAATGTAACCCTTTCATTTTGAATTCAACGACAGGGAGGTGATCCTACGAGACACGTGAACATAGTGTCGGATGAAATAAAACAAGAAAATGTATAAGTTATTTGTGTCAGATACACATGCCAGCTTTTAACAACAAGACGAGAAAGGTAACGCCTGTCACACTCTTATCTGAAACAACGGCCTCTTTGTAATCAGGAGCCTATCTTCCTGTCGTCACATGTGTATTACAACTCAACTGTGAACAAAAGTCTTTACCGTTCGCTTTAAACATTGTATCGGTAAATGCTGTTGACTTGCTCTAAATGTTTATTGCATTGTCTTTTTTCAAAATATGCATCATGTTGTCAATAAATAAATAAAATAAACCCCCAAATGAATTTAGCTGCTGGTTAGGCTAGCCTTTTGCACAACGCTTGAGGAAAAAACACCCCAGTATAAAATCCAACAGCATAGTGCTTAGCGCTGTTGACTTACAGGAACATTCTCCAATGCTTGCAAAATCAAGAGCTGCAGTTCAATCGCTTTGTTAGTTTATGTGACACAGAAAATTTGAAATTAAGGCCGTCTGTTTCTGTCTCTGTTTCTCTCTCTTATTTATAAACGACCTCTTCCTGGAATGTATTTGAATATAACACACATCTTTCTTCGATTCATCCGATATTTAGTGCTCGACTCTGTCGCTTGTTGTAAAGTATTGTAGCCATAGGGACGGCCCACATTTCCCAGCAGGCACTGCCTACTGCTGAAAGTAGTTTAAGTTTTTTTCTTTTGTTCTAAAATACAAACGGTAGTTTTTGGTGTTAGTGCCTGTAATGTGTCTGTTCAGAACATTGTGGTTTATTTTTGGTACTTGTTATTTTTCGGTTGGTTGTAACCGTAGGTGAGACGGCTGTTACAATTGATCAAACTTGGGCAGATGCAGGCAGGAAATGGAGAAAAGAAAACAAAAACCGAAAAACATGTTGAATGATGTGAATCCTGTATGCTTCTGCACACCTTCACAAACAACTACGCCATCATGCAACAGCTGCGTCAGCTTCATCCTTCCGACTAACTTACAAAGTCTATACTGTTAAAAAAAAACTTGCCGAGATATTGTTTGTAATCAAAATAAACTACAGAACATGCCGAGGGGGTCTGAATTTCAGACAGTAGTGAGCCTGTTGAGTTCCACAGGGACACACAGGTGGTTGTGAAAGCTGTAGTATCACTTACATGTAGCTCCAACAATCAATTACATTTGCTCTTCCAAATAGGTAAAGGGTAATGACGAATCCAAGATTCACTATAAGATACTCGTTAAATACTCTGAGAAGATGTTATTTCCGATGATATAAAGAAGCAAGCGTTTTGCAGTTGTTTTTCAAAAAGCCCGAGAGGAGGTTGACGGAAGCATGTCTGTAAAACGTTTCATGAAAAAAGTGTACTTTAAGTCTGTATGGTTAGGAAAGAATTTTTTTTTTTTCAATTTTGCAGTTTTAGCCGCAGCTGAGCTTGCAAATGAGTAAATCTAAAGCTCAGTAATTAAACATGTTATTCAATCCATACAAAAACTGGTGTTTAAACATTTTGTAACGTTTGTACAGAGCCAGGCTAGCTGTTTCCCCGTGATTCCAGTCTTTATGCTAAGCTAAGATAACCATCTGATTGCTTCAGATAGATACAATATTAACTGTACAAATATATTAGAGGTAAGATCCTCTCATTTAACTTGGCAAAAAAACCGAATATGCCCAGGTATAATCTCAAACTTGCACCGTACCTATTGTTTTCCTTCAATTTAGTAATCATGGGAATGCCAACATGCTAATTTTGGTACCTGAGCATTAATTTACTTCAAAGTACAGTTGACCCTGACAAGTTCAAGTGGAGCCAAGTCAAGCTGAGTCTGACATTTAGAAAACTTAGGTCCTGAGTCCAAATTCCCCCAGATGAACTGAATACACCTAAGAAAACTTTGAAAAGCGAGCAACCAAACCAAAAGTTGAGTAAGGCTGAGGCTAAAAGTGGTAAGTGGATCTAAGAATACACAAGTTGTGTCTGTTTTCACCCAGCCAAGAGTTTGTGTTTCTCGAGTGTCATTTGAGGTGATGGTGTAGCAAAAATGACAGAGAGCTGTTTATGGGGGCTGACCAGACATGATAAGTTTTACATCCTCTACAGATAATTAATCCTACCCACTTGAGTTTGACGTTAGAATGTGCTGTTGTACAAACTCTCTTTATATTTTAACCCCATAGACGCAGTAAGCCGGCATCTCGTCCACACTCGTGGCATTCAACTAAGCTCAGTGAAGGTCAGCAGGAAGTGGACCAGGGAGGGATGGACACAATCAGCAGTGCCTGGCATCCCAGCTACCATGCCAGGTCAGTGTTGAAAAACACCTCTCACAAATATGTCAAAGAGGATGTAGTAACGCCCAAGTGCTGTAAGTGCAAAATAAACTACAATCAACTGGAGATTTACAGAATGCTTTTCTAAAGAAAGAGCTATTATATTGTGTTCTTTGAAAACTATTACAGGTATAAAGTGTACGTTGATTTTGGGTGAATTATTTCCTCAATAAATGTGAAATGGCAGCAATATATTTGTTATCTACACATATTATTGTTACAGCTGTAGCTTTGGGCATCTGCCCACAAACTGCCTCACATATTTAAAATGAAATGGAAACTAAATGGAAAGTTTATTGGCACTGATGGAATAACAATGTAGATTAGGCAGATGCCTAACATTAAAAAACTTGTACATTTACATTTAATCATTTAGCAGACGCTTTTATCCAAAGCAACTTACATATGAGGAAGACAATGGAAACAATTATAACAACACAAGGTAACAAAAAGCATAAGTGCACCAGAAACTAGTCTGCACAGCACAGCCCAGCACAGTATACAATGCTAAGGAGAGAAAGGGTTTTTTTTATTGAAAGAGATAGAATGGAGGAAGTCGGTGATTGTCAGTTAGGTGTTGATGGAAGAGATGCGTTTCAGGTTATTTTTAAAGGTGGCTACAGAATCTGCTGATCTTGTAGAAATGGGCAGATTGTTCCACCAATGTGGAACAGATCCAGAGAAGGTTTGCAAGAGTAATTTTATTTTTATTTTTTTTCCTTTTTGTCATGGTACCACCAGACGTTCATTTGGAGAGCCCAGGGATCTGGCAGGAACATAGGTCTGTATTAGCAAGCGAAGATATGATGCTGCAGAACCAGTGGTGGTCTTGTAGGCCAAGAGCATCGCTTTGAACTTGATGCAGGCGACAACAGGGAGCCAGTGTAACCTAATGAAGAGAGGGGTTATGTGCGCTCTCTTCGGTTCATTGAAGACTACTCTTGCTGCTGTGTTCTGGATCAACTACAGAGGTTTGGTTGTGCAAGCAGGGAGTCCAGCCAGTAGCGCGTTGCAATAATCCAAATTGGACGAGGGAGCCTGGACTAGGACTTGTGTATACTGCTCAGATAGGAAAGGTCTGATTTTCCCGATGTTGTAGAGGATAAATCTAAAGGACCGGGTGGTGGTGGCGACATGGCTTTTGAAGTTTAGCTGATCGTCAATTACCACCCCCAGATTTCTGGCCATACTGGACGGCGTAACGGTCGATGAGCCTAGTTGAATGAAGAGATTGTGGTGAAACTTTGGGTTGGTCGGGATCACAAGCAGTTCCGTTTTGTCGAGGTTCAGCTGCAGGTGTTGGTCCTTCGTCCAAAGTGAGATGTCACTCAGGCATGCCGAGATGCGAGCAGAGACAGTTGAATCGTCAGGTTGAAGTGTCAAGTGGAGCCGCGTGTCATCTGCATAACAGTGATAGGAAAAGCCATGCTTTCTGAATGACTGAGCCGAGGGTTGTCATGTCGATGGAGAAGAGTAGCGGACCAAGCGCCGAGCCCTGTGGCACCACTGTATTGAGATCTTGGGACTCAGAGACCTCTTCCCTCCAGGATACTCTGAATGACCTACTCGAGAGGTACGATGCTCGCGTAGAACATGAGATAGCCAGGGGGCAGACGAGGATGTATGGGCTGGTCTACATGTGAGAGTGCAGAAGTTGTCCAAGCAGGATGTGAGTGTGGAACACAGAGTGTCAGTGGCGATGTTGGTATTCAAGAGAGAGAGCTCCTCAGAGGGAGGGAGCACCGAGGAGACAGCAGAGGAAAAGCGGGAGGGGCTGAGCGTACGCAGGTTGCGTTGGAAAGTGACCAGCGGTACACTTGAGCGTCTGGAGAAGTTATCTTGAGGTCGAGAGTGACAAAGAAATAATCTGACATGTGCATTGGGGTGACCTGAGTGTGATGAGTGGAGCAGTACCGTGTGTAGATAAGATCTAGTTGTTTACCAGACTTGTGGGTTGCTGATGTGGAAACCCGTTTGAGGTCAAATGATGCAGCCAGGTTGTTAAGTCTGCAGCCTGTGGCTTTCCAAGGTGGATGTTGAAGTCCCCAAGTACCACCAGAGGAGTGTCATCTTCAGGGAAGGATGAAAGGAGCACATCCAACTCCTCCAAGAAATGTCCAAGCTGACCTGAGGGGCGATAGATGACTACAAAGTGACTCTTAACAGGGTGGGTGATAATAACAGCATGAAACTTGAAGGAGCTGTTATCACACAAGGATGTTCGCTGTTTGAAATTCCAGTCATTAGGGATAAGCAGGCCGGTTCCACCACCTCTTCTTTCAAAGCGAGGACTGTGGGAGAAAGTGTGATTATGGGAGATGGCTGCGGGAGTGGCGGAATCCTCAGGTTTGATCCACGTTTCTATAAGTGCTACAATTGCAAGACCAGAATGATTAACAAAGGCTGTAATTTAATTCAGCTTTGTTCACAGCAGACTGGCAGTTCCACAAGCCCATTGGGAAAGTAAAACGGGCAGTTGTGGACGGTGGTACAACGTGCAGATTATGAACATTGCGTTGCCTTTGGCACGAAACAGAAGATTTTTGTGTTGTAATAACAGTAGGGATTTGAAAACACATTGTATAAGAGCAGAAGGAAAAATGCAACACAAATATAATAGCAATAAGGGATCCTAAAAAGTTCGAACAATTAGTCCAAGAAAGTGCAATATTCAAGTGTCCTGTTGTTGAGTATCTGCTCGGTGAGTCACGTGAGGGTAGAGCCGATGGTCTATACTCTCTTCAGTCTTCACTCGATGCGGGCTGCCGCGACTGCTGCCATGGTGATATACACATTTAAATACTCGTCTGATTTCAGTGATTAAATTCAGCAGGACACACCTCCCGTGACCCGGAACAAACTACAAGACCAAGCAATACTAAATGCTATTATGCAATGACGCCACGTCACCAAAACGTAAACCAGCGGTCTCTAAAAAAAATAAAACTGCACTAAACTTAAAAAAGACACAAATCAAACATACTTACTGTTCTTGTAGGCTTCAGCTGCTAAATTGCTTCTCCTTGGATGTCCGTCAGTGTCGAAAGCGGTGATGTGGGTGGCTCGCCAGCCCAGTCACCTCAATGAGGAGTTGCTGGAGGTTGTAACTCACGCCGTGGCCAGGTTGAATATCGCCTGGCCGTTGGAAAAGCAGGAAGCCCAGAAGAATAACAAATTAGATGAGCAGTCTGCACCACAAACATATCAGGGGTTGACGTTCTTCCAGGATCTCGGTGTCAAGATGTGACACCGCATCATCTTCATATTCATCTAGGCTTGGTGGGCAAGGTGTGCACGCTAGCGGGTGAGGTCGGAGCGTGCCTGCATATGATGGCTATCTTGCAGGTGTATCAGGATGACCTGCTGGGGGATCTCGACAGGGGTGGAGCTGTAAGTTCTGAGGAACTTAAAGAGCGCCGTAGTGGTACTGATTTGTCTCTCAACAACCACTAAGGAGACAGCCAAGGAGCTTGATTTCAGGAGGCAAAGAAGCAGACGGCAACCTTTCAACGTTTTATCCCCTGTTGACATAAATTCCATGGGCGGCTGATCACTCTGCTCTGTGGGAGATTCCCACCAGGAGGGTTCTAATGTCACAGACCGGGGGCACTATATTTCACCCTCGGCCGGAGTTGTGGGTTTGGCCCCTGACGGGGACCATTTCCTAAATGCAGAGACAATGCCATTTTTAAGGCTAGGCAAGGCTAGGATGCCAAGGAAAACCCTTCTAAAACCACTGTTAGATCCCAAGTGGGTATTCTAATTTCAGCCGGAGGCCTCATCCTCAGGGTACCATGGAGGAAACGTGTGACTGAGAGACCTGCATTTAGTGCACCTAGAAATGGCAGTGAAAATGGCATTGTTGCTGGCTATAACATCTCTCAAAAGGTTAGTACATCTCCAGGCATTGTCAATGGCTCCTGCACACCTGAAATTTGCTCCAGTTGCAGTAGAGGCCATTCCATACCCGAGACCGGGGTACGTAATTAAGGTACCCACTAATGTAGTCCTTCTGGCTTTCCATCCTTCCCAAGCGTCGGCGGAACAAGAGAGGCTCAGGTTGCTTAGCCCAGTCAAGGCCCTTGAGATTGATGTCAGGGAGACATATCAGTGGAGAAAATCTGACCAGCTGCTGGTATGCTTCGGGACCCCAAAGAAGGGCAACAGACTATAAGCAGGTGGATTGTTGAGGCTATTTCTAAGGCTTATGAGGTGCGCGGGCTGCCTTCACCTCTGCCGCTTAAAGCTCACGCCACACAAAATATAATAATAATAATACATTTTTTTTATAATGTGCTTTTCTTAAACCCAAAGCACTACAGTAAAAATAGAGCAGAAACAACAGAAGCAATACAACAATTAATGACCCAACGTTGGTACATTTCTGATGGGCAGAGGAAGCACATTCCAAAGATTGGGGGCTTTGTATGAAAAGGCTCTTTCTCCCATGGTCTTTAGCTTACATGAAGACTTTTGAAATGAAAGAGAGTTAGCAGAGCAAAAAGAGCATGATGGAGTATAAAGGACTGATGAGATCACAAAGATGCAGTCCCATGAAGTGCCTTGTATGTTAAAATAAGAATTTTAAAATCTTCTTCTTTTCTTTTCGGCTGTTCCCTTTCAGGGGTTGCCACAGCGAATCATGTTCATCTATCTATCCAACCCTGTGCTCTGCATCCTCTTCACTCACACC
>CM022482.1:3692941-3759361 GCA_011952105.1 Coreoperca whiteheadi | reverse complement strand
CTCTTCATCTTCCTTAACACCAGAGTCATTTTACACACTACCATCCTGTGTTGTCTGGCTACACTCTCCCCTACCACTACTTTACAGTCACTGGTCTCTTTCAGATTATAACGTCTACACAAGATGTAGTCCACCTGAGTGCTTCTACCTCCGCACTTATATATCACCCTATGTTCCTGCCTCTTCACTACAGCCATTTCCATCCTCTTTGCAAAGTCTACCACCATCTGTCCTTCTGCGTTCCTGTCCTGAAGACCAAACCTGCCCATCACATTCTCATCACCTCTGTTCCCTTCACCTACATGCCCGTTGAAATCTGCACCAATCACCACTCTCTCACCTCTCTCACCTGCATCACTTCATCTAACTCACTCCAGAATTTCTCCTGCTCTTCTAACTCACATCCTACCTGTGGGGCATAACCACTCACAACATTGAACATGACCCCTTCAATTTCCAGCTTCAGGCTCATCAACCTGTCTGATACTCTCACTTCTAGAACATTCCTCACAAACTCCTCTTTCAGGATAACTCCTACGTTTCTATTCCTATCTGACCCATGGTAGAACAACTTGAACCTTGCTCCTAAGCTTCTAACCTTGCTACCTTTCCACCTGGTCTCCTGGACACACAGTATGTCCACCTTCCTTCTCTGCATCATGTCAATTACCTCTCTAGCCTTCCCTGTCATAGTCCCAACATTCAAAGTCCCTATGGTCAGTCCTACATTCATAGCTTTCCTCTTCTCTCTCTGCCTACGAACACACCTTCCTCCTCTGCTTCTTCGTCTTCGACCAAAAGTAGTCCAATTTCCACCGGTACCCTGTAGGTCAACAGCCCTGGTGGTGGTCGTTGTTAACCCGGGCCCCGACCGATCCGGTATGGAAGTCATTGTCACGATTCGCATTTTTAATTTGGCATGTGTTTTATGTCGGATGTCCTTCCTGCCACAACCCTCTGCATTTATCCAGACTTGGGACTGGCACAAGAAGACACTGGCTTGTGCCCCCTTGCAGTTGCAGTAAGAATTTTAAAATCAATTCTCACATTTATGGGAAGCCAGTGCAATTGTGAATGAACCGGTGAGATATGTTCCCGAGTTGTAATGAAATCACGTATAAGCCTTTCTGTGTCTGCAAAAGAGAGAAAATATCTTATTCAAGCTACATTTTTCAGGTGGAAAAAAGCAGTTTTAGAGCTGTGTTTTATGAAATATGACATCTTTCAGAATGTGGTGACTGTTCTCCTCACATATCTTTGTGAACTTCTACAGCTTGGACCTTCCGGATACCCCGGGCTCTCATGCACTTATGTTCTGCGCTGTGCCTTAATTGCTTCACACTAGGACAGGCAACTCGTCAGGGTGCACCAATCAAGATTGGTCTAAGTTGTACTTGTGCTTCAGATGCAGTCACGCTGGAGGCGTTCCCCAAAGTGTCGTCATCAACGCAGCGTCTCATTCCCCTCTCAGGGAACCATGGTGACATGCGTGACAGACGTTTTTCCTTTGTTCTTGGTCGGTTCGTTGTCGTTACTTTGTTGGGTCTGTCTGCAATGCCATTTTGGAATAAACACTCCATGCATCATCCTGCTACCACTGTCGGCGTTTGGGTCCTTTTGCCTGTTGCTATCACACTCACCCTGACACGCCCAGGTCAAAATCATATGAATTTAAATCTGCAGTTGTTTTTTTGCAAGTAGTTACAGTTTTCATGGTGATTATTGATGTTTTTATTGGGCCTTTTTGTTGTTAATGTCCTTCCACCAGACAGTAAAAAACCAGTCCTGCACTGCACAAGGAAATCACTGTATCTCTGGAGAAATGACAGTTGATTGACACAAGTATTGACAGTTGTATGAGCCCACACAAACAGTGTCTCAGCCAGCTTATTCAGTCTTCCCCCTCACCTCTGAGTCTCTCATGGACAGTACAGCTGACCGAAAGAGATGGACACTAACACAGAATTGAATAACTCAAGTTACTGACACAGAAAATATAAATATAGACAGAGACTGTTTTCCAGGGCAGGAATGGCATTGTGATTGGTTAAAGAACTTCGTGGGGCAAACTGTGATGTAAACACACACGTGCACACACACACACACACACATATATTTACATTCCAGTCAGTTATTTACGGTGAAGTAACATCAGATTCAGCAGCAAATCACCAACTTTACAACAGTATAACAAATAAAATCTCTTTTAGCCCTGTAACCTGGTTACATAAATGTTCTGGCAAATTAACATGTTGGTCTCATGTCTGAACAAACACATTTTTATGTAAAAGTCACAACTGGAATCTGTTGTGTGGACCTGTAATATATCTGTAACACTTGTAACACAACATGGCCCAAGTCTGAATTGAATATTGTTACATTAATGCCAAGACTGAAGAAGCACATGGTTAAAGAAAAGGCGAGACACTGTATATTGCACATCTTAAAAGCACTGAAATAAATGTATCACTTTATTATCCTCTCTTATGCACAAAGACAATTAAAACAGTTTCATAAACCAGGAAACACTGTGAATGAACCAGTTTTAAGTTGTCAAAGATATTCCTCTCATGTCAGATCAGTCTATATACATTTTTTCTAGAAGTGAATAAAAAAACTCCACCAACAACCACAACAATAATCAGACTAGCCTCCCTCTCTATTTCATTCATTCATTACCATCTGCATGGATAAAGTTATGGATATCTAGCAAAACACTTAAATACAATCCAATCCAACTGTATTCATAAAGCACCTTAAAAACAACCAAAGTGCTGAACACAAACTCTATAAAACTATAACTATACTAACTTCACATACAGCATGTGAGCAAATAGAAATGAAACGTCCAAACGTATTGTCTTGTCATTCTATGTGTGTGCACTGTCTGAGTGACAGGCGCATTAGAAAATTCACTGTGAGAGGAGGGATGAGTGTCCCTTATGCTCACTATGGTCATTAATTAGGCTTTGACAGCAAAATAAAAAAAAAAAATGATGCAGCCTGTGAGAGAACAGAAATCTCTCGGGGTTACTTGATTGTAACCCTGTTCCCTGATAAAGGGGAACGAGATGCTGCATGCAGTATGCATATGGGAACGTCTTTGCGTGACCGGCTGTGAAAAGTGTGTTTAAAAACGTCAATGAAATTGACTCAAGCGAAACTATAGCCTTGGCAGGTGACGTCACCGGTGCACCTGAAGCCCGGGGTTATAAGTAGATGAGCTCCAGCTGCCAGCCTTCAGGTCCCTTTTGTTTGAAGACCGGTCCTGGGGCAGCATCGGCACGGCACTGCAGTGCAGCATCTCATTCCCCTTTATCAGGGAACAGGGTTACAATCAAGTAACCCCGAGAGTTCCCTTTCAAAAGCTTCACTCGATGCTGCATGCAGTATGCATATGGGAACGGAATACCCACACCGTCGTGCCGATGGTGTCCGGACCCCCTACGATGTGTAGGTGTGCACAAAGCGCAGGAGGCCTCAGACAGTAGCTTAGGATGCCGACTCAAGGACACAGGAGCCCGAACCAGAACTAAGGCTAAGTCCCATGAACAAGTCCTGGTTCTGACGGGAGGCCTCAACCGCCTGGTCCCGCAAACAAAGCGGGCCAGCAAAGGATGCCTCCCCAGTGGGGCCCCATCCACCGGGGCGTGGCAAGCCGAGAGAGTGGCCACATAAACCCTGAGAGTGAAGGGGCAAGCGCCCATGAGCAACTCTTTCTGCAGAAAATCCAGAACTGACATAATCTGGCAGTCGACTGGATCAACCTGACGTGTCTTGAACCATCTGACAAAGACACTCCACTCACTGCATACATTCCTGGTAGAGGAAACCCTAGCACTTAAAATGGTTTTCGATAACTGCAGGCGACAGCCCAGTGGTTCTCAGCTAGTGCCCATAGGGGCCAACATGAAAGTTCCACAGGTCAGGCTCAGGATGGAACATCGTGACCTCTGCCTGAGACAGAACGTCCCTCCTCGCTGGAATCGCTCATGGCGAGCCTTTGAGGAGACACACTAACTCCGAAAACCATATTCCGTTTGGCCAACAAGGCGCCATTAAAGGTGTTGGATCCTTGATGGCGAACCCCGGCTAGAACTTAGGAGGGAGGCATACAGGTGCATTATGGGCCATATATGAGCCATTGCATCATATCATAACCCTACTCACACATTCAGTTGCCCCGGAATGTACACTGGCCCGAGTGACCAGAGCTTGTCCTGGGCCAAGAGAAAATCTGTCTAACTATCCTGGAGATTGCACAAGCACAGACCTCCCTGGTGCAAGCCTTTGAGGAGATACGCTATCTCTGAAAACCGTAGTCTGTTCAGCCAACGAGGCGCTATCATTAAGAGGTCGGCTCCATGTTGGCGAACCTTGGCTAGAACCTCCGGGGAGCAGAGCGACTGGAGGGAAGGCATACAGGCGCATCTCGGGCCATGTATGAGCCATCGCATCCAGACCCAGTGGAGCTGGGGAACTGAGGGAGAAGTAGAGGAGACATTGCGCTATCTGATAAGAGGTGAAGAGGTCCACTTCCGCTCTGTACAGTCTGGTCCATATTTGACTGAATCTCTGGGTGGAGTTCCATCTATAAAGTCTTTCTGAACAACAAGTCTGCTCCCAAGCAATTATATAGTTTCGTTGCTGTACTGTCCCCCTCGGACTTTGTACATGACAACCTCTCATCTGGGGGAGAAAGTATTTCAGGGCCAGAAATACAGCCATCAACTCCCGGCAATTGATGTGCCACTCGAGCTGATGACCCTCCCATTCCCCTTGGGATGGACGACCACTTAAGATCGCACCCCAGCCCATCAGGGAAGATGGTACGCCGAGAGTGGCTCAATTTTTCACCCTAGAAATAACACATTACAACAATAACTACAAGTCCGTACTCTTCGCATTAATTGTTCAAGCATTAGGTTGCAGCAAGAAGCCCTTTTATTCAACAAAGAAAAAGGATTATCTTTCAAGTTACACATACATTCAAAGCACCGTATGAACGTATGAAGTTAAAGAACCGGGGTCTGAACCACATTAGTTAGTGTACGAAGCCCGCGGCAGGTCACTTTTATTAGCCTCCAAGGATTGGCCCTTGGATGAAATCCCCCGGCTCTGAGCCACAACTGAAACGATCTCATGTGTAACAGCTCCATAGGAATCACCTTGGAGGCTGACGCCATAAGACCTAACACGACCATCTTTAATGTAATAGCTTGACTCTCTGTCTGGAAGGGGAAAACGGTCTATGGCCCCTTCTCAGAAGAGTGTGCAGCTCTTGTGACCGTACGTGCGCCACCTCCGGTCTCACGGAAGTGGAGACCACGCTGCTGAAACTCGAAGGACAACGAGTAGCTAGATCCCGTATACTAACGTATTGTGCTTAACACCCATGCAGAAACGCCTGGCAGAAGTGTCCACGCTGCCAGGCCCACTGATCGCGGTGCTAACCGTAACGCTTCCTGTTGGGGGAATGTTAAATACCCCGTGTCCTGGAAAATGGCAGGATTTATACACAGGGCATTCAATATGTGAACCGCTGCCCCCCCGAAACACCAAAGGTGGCGGAGGTGGAGAAGTTTATGAGGGTAAGCAGATTCATGGCATCCCTACCGACTGCTACATTAGCCAGTCGTATATGCAATTCAAAATGCGGAGGCTCTGGAGTCGCGATGGAGCCAGCGCTGCATCCATGCATTGTGTACATGTGAGGGGTGATGTGATGAAAAATATGCGTCCTTTAGATCAAACGTGACGAACCAATCACAATGTTGGTTTGCGACACAACCATCTGACAGTAAACATCTTTGAGCTTGAGTGCTGTGACCGAAAGGTTCAAGCCCCAAATATCTAAGACCGGACGTAGGCCCCTGTCCTTCCGGGGAACCAGGAAGCATCTCCTGTGAAAGCCCAATTCTCCTTCTGGAAGGGGAAATCTATGGCCCCTTTACTCAGAAGAGTTTGTAGCTCTAGTGACAGAACACGTGCCAACTTCAACTCCACGGAAGTGGAGACCACGTCGTTGAAACACGGAAAACAATGAATACACCGGACCCATTTTTTCCATGCATAACACCCATGCAGAGACACCTGGCAGAAGTGTCCACGCTGCCAGATTCCCTGTCTTCTTAGTGGTAATAGATTCAACACTTCCTGTTGAAGGGATATTAAAAAAACCGCGTCCATGTCGCTGGAGACCGCTGCCCCCCCCCCCCCATCCCCCCCGAAACACCCAAGGTGGCAGAGGTGGAGAGGTAACGTGCGGGAAGGAAGGTGGAGCAAGCAGGTGTGTGACGTGCCCAGTCGGATTTTATTATCAGAAGTCCGCAGACCAAGAGGTCATAATTCACACATCAACAAGGCAACAGCGCTTCGGGATCACACAGGGTAAACACTACTGGCACTCACCAAATGCAGCAACGTGCTCTTCCACACACAGGGCGCGGAGACACACACAACGCTCCGACTGCTGGCCCATTTTCAAATGCTAGAGTTTACTTACCTTACATTTACATTTAGTCATTTAGGAGACGCTTTTATCCAAAGCTCAAGGATACTTCGACACATGGATGGGGGATCGAACCACTGACCTTCCGATTGGCAGTCAACCGTTCTGCCACCAAGCCACGGCTTGAAAAACTAAGCCACCTTACTTGACTTCTAGCTCCCGTTCACACACCACAGACTATCGGTCTGAAAACAAAAAGACCTGAAGGCTGGCAGCTGGAGCTCATCTTATAGCCCCGGGTTTCAGGTGCGCCGGTGACGTCACCTGCCGAGGCTATAGTTTCGCTTGAGTCAATTTCATTGACGTTTTTAAACACACTTTTCACAGCCGGTCACGCAAAGACGTTCCCATATGCATACTGCATGCAGCATCGAGTGAAGCTTTTGAAAGGGAACATGCTTTATTTGGTATCATTACTTCCTGCATTGTGCCTTTTTCCATATGAGGAATCAATTGTAGTCACTACCATCTAGCACTATCAAAAGTTTAATATCTCCAGTACTTTGGTTTATGAGCATAAGGGATACCCCCCCACCCCCACAGTGAATCTAATGTACCTGTTTATGCCCTGCAAAACTAGTTACATTCCCATCAGCCCTCAGCTGTAGTGTTTAGTGCTAATTAGGAAATGTTAACATGCTAACAAGTAAAACTGAGATGGTGAATATAGTAAATATTACCATCTGAACATCAGCATGAATTACATCAGCATCAGTGTATAGCATGCTGACGTTAGAGTTAAGCTCAAAGCACCATGTGAAGTGGTTACTAAAGTCTGCGTGATGATTTTAGACACATTTGCATGGCAAAAAAATTATTCTCTGTTTCTCAGTGCCTCGACCAATGACCTGTCTGGTGGGTTTGACTCTGGCAGCAGCTACCTGAGGAAGGGCCCGGACCAGTACAGCTCTAGGGGCAGCATGGAGAGCCTGGACGCTCCTCAGTCCTCCCAACTTCACTCTGGAGCTCAGCACCACCGCCCACTGGCCGACCCCACCCACAGCAGCGCCTACCCCACTTATTCCTCCTGCCACCAGTTGTCCTCAGCCAGGTTCATTCAAACAAACACTTTTTGTTGTTACTGTCTGACTGAAAGTTTGTGATGTACACAGGCAGGTTCAGGATGTGTCTAACCTTGCTAAGCACAAAGACTGGAAGGAGGTGAAAACTGAAATCCAAGCTTCATCAAAAGAGAAAAAATCCATTCAACAATTCCAAAGCTGTCTGATTTACATGTTGCATTTTGTTTATTGAACAGAAATAGAAATGTAAAAAGCAGACATTGTGGGTGTAGCAGCATTTAGCATTGTAGCTATTTGTTAACCAACAGCTGCTGGATGCCATGGTTACAAGCAGCATTTCAAAAGACATGTCCTAATAGTCTCGTTACCAGTTTTAAGCTTTGTCCTAAATCTACTGTGCAGTACTAGTCAAACCTGAAAAGTGTCGCCCATTTTCACCAACGTACCCACAAGACACTAAAAGCAGGGTTCCCACAGGTTCTTGAAGTCCTTGAAAGTTTGTGAATTTGAGAAAAAATAATCAAAGTCTTGAATGTTTTTGAAAATAGACATAAAAAGACATGGATTAGCCATCTGATAGTGTGTCCTTCACAGCTGTAAATACCTCGATGCCATGATCACAAATTAAATCTATTTTTGTGTTCCAGGTCCTCCAACAGCATTGACCACCTCCACAGCAAACGAGACTCCGCCTACTCCTCCTTCTCTACCAGCTCCAGTATCCCAGAGTACCTTGCCTCCACCCCCTCCTTCAGCCCAGAGCGCTCCTATTCGCTGGAGACCGTCCCTCAGAGAGAAGGAGGAACTGGAGAGATGCAGCAGGCTGACATGTGTTATGACCAGACTGTTTACAACACGAAGCAGGGCTTATCTCAAGAGAATGAGCTGAGCACCACCTCCTCTGCATTGCTATGCAACAGCAAATCCAAAGGGGCGAGGCTGGCGCGAGGCCGAGATCTGCAAGGTAAAATTTCTGTTTCAGGAAGGAATTTCAGGTCATGTAATTTTGATGTGATCTGGGTTTTTTTTGTACTATTGGTTCCAGGTTCAGTGGGTGGGGTCTTTTACCACTGCATCAGCAGTAGTGTACCTGCTTCTAACAGACACAGTGTAGGTCCAATATGGGACCTGGCAGCCAGCCACAGCTCCTACGAGAGCCTGAAGGGGGTGCCGGCTCCACCGAGGCGCAGCGACAGCTATGCAGCCACAAGGAACCACAAAAGGCCAAATTCCTGGTCCAGTCTGGAGCATGCCCGGTCACTACGGTAAGTAGGTTCTGTTGATTCAGACTCTGAAGTGACAGTGATAATAGGGATGAGGATTTGATACTCTAAAGACCACAAAGTCTGCCACACTCTCAGTCTAGCTTGTGGTGTTCCAAAATGTGTTTTACCTTCCTTTAAACAACACTTTTGACATCTCATAGCACATAAACTCATATCTGGCCGTGTAATAACTGCGTCCAGCATTCTAACTCATAACATTGTCAAGGTCTTCACAGTGCTACATTCTTTTAACTGTGCTTCAGATTGTCAGACCTTAAGCTCTTTATGCTCTAGTAAACACATTCATCTAGTTAAAATATTCTTAATAACATATTTAATGATTAATCTCTTGACATAGGTAATATTGATGTTATGACTAGGTGGTCAAATTTGAGCAATTATGATAGTAGATCCATCCATCCATCTTCTTCTGCTTATCCGGGGCCGGGTCGCGGGGGCAGCAGTCTAAGCAGGGACAGCCAGACTTCCCTCTCCCTAGACACTTCCTCCATCTCTTCCGGGGGTATACCGAGGTGTTCCCAGGCCAGCCGAGAGACATAGTCCCTCTAGCTTGTCCTAGGTCTTTCCTGGGGCCTCCTCCCGATTGGACATGACCGGAACACCTCGGCAGGGAGGCATCCAGGAGACATCCGGGACAGATGCCCGAGCCACCTCAGCTGGCTCCTCTCGATGTGGAGGAACAGCGGCTCTACTCTGAGCTCCTCACCCTATCTCTAAGGGAGCGTCCATTCACCCCACGGAGGAAACTAATTTCGGCCGCCTGTATCCGGGATCTTGTCCTTTTGGTCATGACCCAAAGCTCATGACCATAGGTGAGAGTAGGGATATAGATCACCTGGTAAATACAGAGCTTTGCCTTGCAGCTCAGCTCTTTCTTTATCACAACACACCGATATATCGACCGCATCACTGCAGAAGATGAATCAATCCGCCTGCAATTCTATCCTTCCCCCACTCGTGAACAAGACCCCAAGATACTTAAACTCCTCCACTTGAGGCAGGAGCTCTCCACCAACACCACCATGTTGTATGTAAAGATTAATGAGTTGTAAAATAAATGGAACAGAGGATTGCAAAGAAGTGAGGAGATACAATACCCTATGATGGGATACACTATGCAATTCAAAATGCTATAGTATACCATAATACAATACGATACAACACAATATGCCAAGCTACGATACAATGTGTTACGCTACAATACCGTAACAATACAATATGATACGATATCCTATACAATGTATTAGGATATCATACGATACACGCATGAAACATGCAGCAAATATGATATGCTACACTACAATACGCTATGAAATTATACGTTACAATATGCTACAAAAAAATATGACACGATACGATTCAATTCAATATGATACAATACAATGCGCTATTCTATGATACCATTCACTACGATACAACATAATCCAGTACAATATAGTATTGCACAGGAGGGTACAATATGATATGATACATTTCAATATAATACAATATGGAGCAATACAGTATGGTATAATGTAGTACGATACAATATTTTCCAAAATTATAGATCATAAGGTATATGATGATACCATGTGATTCAAAACCATTAGGTACAACATGATAGAGTAAATTTCAAATGTTGTTGTGAAATATGTAATGTGTACAATTAAATGTCACTTTCACCAATCTAATTTTCTCTGATCTAATGGATTTTACTCAGGTCTTTGCAGAAAGGTTCCTGGCATCACTCCAGTGGTCCTGTGGCCTTAGGTGCAGGTATATTTTAATTCTATCTCTTTGATTTTACTCATTTGAATGCAGTTCTACCAATTAAAGGAGTAGAAAGAGGTTCCTTAAAGGCCAAAAATAAATCAATAGATTCGTTTTTATGTATTGTTGTATATGAGAAAAACAGAATCCAGTCTATAAAATCTAACAAGGCACTGAGTAACAAGCTCTGCTATCATCCTCTGCATTACTCTTACAAACACTGATATCATTACTGTGGTTCCAGCTAAAGGCTCGTACAGCACTGAGGCTCAGCTTCACACAGTGATAGAGAAGAGCCCAGAGAGCAGCCCCACCATAAAGCCCCGGCAGGGTGGAGGCTTTCCCCTGTCCCTGTCCCCTACAGGACCTGCAGGCCCCACCCCCCACTCTGGCCGGGTCATTCTGCCTGTGGGCATGTACTCCGTCCCCCAGCCTGAGCACCACTTCTCACAGATGCCCAGCACCAGCCCCTGGCCTGGCTGTTCAGGGATCTACCCGGCCCTGGCCAAGGAGAGCAGCAGACAGCAGCACCAGGGGCTGCATGACATCGGAGGGAGAGGACAAGGAGTGACAGAGGGCCAGAGTGATGGAAGAATGACAGCTACAGAAAATGGATACCAAAATAACACTTCTTCTTTACCATACCCCTATATGTCTTCTTCAACATCACAGCACAAGCTTCAAGCACACGAGGCAGATAGGTGATTTTATACTGATATTTCAACCAACAACTCTGTTTTAAGTGTCATTACCCACAATGAAGTGGCTGTAAAAAGTTTGTAGTTTGAGTAGAGTCATATGTTTGCCAAAATATGGCTAAATGCACAACTTCATGTTAGTCTAGTTGTCAAGATGCTTAGTCAGTCTTTCTACGCTGTGACACAGTATACATGATAAAACAACAAGTTGCTGCGCCTCATGCTCATATTTGTTCCCCACGTCTATGGGGTTGGGCCATTATTGAGCTGATATTGCATATCTGATTCTGGCATTACTTTCATTTTGTGCTACAGAGCCATACAAAATGTTCGTATTGGCCCTTAATACTAACTCAATCTTCTACTTTTATCAGGCCTCAAAAGGATGAGTTTAACTTTGGACCCTACAGGTCCCACCTGAAAACTGCTGGGGTGGGATCAGAGAGACAGACAGGGGCTCACAGACCCCAAAACCACCAGGGACCTCACGACCAGAGCATCCAGGGGTCCCATATTCACACAAGCCAGGGACCCCACAGCCAAATGTTCCAGGAACAGAACCAAGATTTCCATATTTGCCACATCCAGTCATCTGGACTCAGGCTCCCATCCTCACAAGAGGGGAGGGACCCTTGCACACTTGTCCAGTCCAGGGACGACAGGAGCAGGTACAGTATGGAGGGTATAGAGTATGTCTCCACAGCATTTTATAATTGAAAAAAAAGACAGCTTCCAAACACATGATTAATTAACACATTTGTATTTTGGGCCCTTTATCAATAACCACTACAGACAGACACTTCTTTTCCTTTTGGCTGTTCCCTTTCAGGGGTCACCACAGCGAATCATGTGCTTCCATCTAACCCTGTCCTCTGCATCCTCTTCACTCACACCAGTTAACTTCATGTCCTCTCTCACTACATCCATAAATCTCCTCTTTGGTCTTTCTCTAGACCTCCTGCCTGGCAGCTCCAACCTCAGCATCCTTCTACCAATATATTCACAGTCTCTCCTCTGAACATGTCCAAACCACCTCAATCTGGCCTAACTGGCTTTATCTCCGGAACATCTAACATGAGCTGCCCCTCTGATGTACTCATTCCTGATCCTGTCCATCCATGACACTTTTCACTACCCGTTCCAACCTGCTTGCACTCGCCTCTTCACCTCTTCTCCACAGTCTCCATTGCTCTGAACCGTTGACCCTAAGTACTTAAAGTCCTGCACCTTCTTCACCTCTGCTCCCTGTAACCTCACCGTTCAACCTGGGTCCCTCCCATTGACACACATGTATTCTGTCTTACTTCGGCTAAGCTTCATTCCTCTGTTTTCCAGAGCAGACCTCCATCTCTCTAGATTTTCCTCCACCTGCTCCCTGCTCTCACTACAAATCACAATTTCATCCGCAAACATCATAGTCCATGGAGATTCCTGTCTAACCACATCTGTCAGCTTTGTCCATCACCAGAGCAAACAAGAAGAGGATCAGAGCCAATCCTTGATGCAGACCCACCTCCACCTTGAACTCCTCTGTCACACCTACAGCACACCTCACCATGGTCTTACAGCTCTCATACATGTCCTGCACCACTCTAACATACTTCTCTGCCACTCCAGACCTCCTCAATACAATACCACAACTCCTCTCTCGGCACCCTGTCATACGCTTTCTCTAAATCTACGAAGACACAATGCAACTCCCTATGACCTTCTCTGTACTTCTCCATCAGCATCCTCAAAGCAAATACTGCATCTGTTGTGCTCTTTCTAGGCATGAAGCCATACTGGTGCTCACAAATGCTTTGTCCTCTTCATCTTCCTTAACACCAGTCATTTTACACACTACCATCCTGTGTTGTCTGGCTACACTCTCCCCTACCACTACTTTACAGTCACTGGTCTCTTTCAGATTATAACGTCTACACAAGATGTAGTCCACCTGAGTGCTTCTACCTCCGCTCTTATATATCACCCTATGTTCCTGCCTCTTCTGGAAGAAAGTGTTCACTACAGCCATTTCCATCCTCTTTGCAAAGTCTACCACCATCTGTCCTTCTGTGTTCCTGTCCTGATCACCTCTGTTCCCTTCACCTACATGCCCATTGAAATCTGCACCAATCACCACTCTCTCACCTCTGGGGATGCTCTGCATCACTTCATCTTACTCACTTCAGAATTTCTCCTTCTCTTCTAACTCACATCCTACCTGTGGGGCATAACCACTCACAACATTGAACATCACCCCTTCAATTTCCTATGACCTTCTCTGTACTTCCTCTCACTCTCCAAGATCTTGTTCAAAAACTCTACTGCCACCTCTTCTAGACACTTCCATACCTCCACAGGTATGTCATCAGGACCAACTGCCTTTCCAATCTTCATCCTCTTTAATGTCCTCCTCACTTCACTCTTGCTAAACTTTGCTACTTCCTGCTCCACACCAGTCACCTCTTCTACTCTTCAGTCCCTTTCATTTTCCTCATTCATCAATCAACTCTTCAAAGTACTCCTTCCATCTTCCCATCACACTCCTGGCACCTGTCAATACATTTCCATCCTTATCTTTAATCACCCAAACCTGCTGCACATCCTTCCCATCTCTATCTCTTTGCCTGGCCAACCTGTACAAATCCACCTCTCCCTCTTTAGTGTCCAACCTAGCATACAAGTCCTCATATGCTCTTTGTTTGGCCACACACCTATTCTTAATAAAACCAACTTGATCACCATTGAAAATATCTGGCAATAACTTATCCAATCGGGAGGCTAAGACCTTTGTCAAAATTTTACAATCAACTCCTAAAAGGCTTACTGGTCGGTAATTCGTTGTATCTGAAATATCCCTATCCTTTTTAGGAATAAGGGAGATTAGTACATCATTGAATGTACCTGGTAAGGAGCCTATTTCTAGTGCCTCAAGATAAACTTTATGCAAGACTGGAGCTAGAATATCAATATATTTCTTATAATATTCAATCGGGAAGCCATCCAAACCTGGCGACTCCCCATTTTTCATTGATGAAATAGCAGCTCTGACCTCTTCTTCCGTTATAGGTGCATCCAGCCTTGTTTTTTGTTCACTACAAATATTTGGTAATTGTAGACCTGAGATAAATGTCTCCACCTCCTCCTCATTAAGCGCACCGGCAGAAGTATTCCATCATTCTATCTTGATAGAATGATTTGAAAATTGAGGTTATTTCCTTTGATGAGGTTAACACTTCATCATTGATATATTGTTTAGGTTATCTTGCTATTTCATTTGTCTCGCTAATAATTTATTCTTTTCACCTATTACCTTGTTAATTCCATGAAAAAAATCTGGCTCCTCTTTATTAGGTGCATAAATATTACACAAAATTGTTCGAGCCCCGTTAATTAAAGCTTCCAAACATGGCCATGCGTCCTTCCTTATTATATTTTTTCAGCATCACAAAGCTTACATTTTTATTATTAAGGATCAAAACACCATTTTGTTTGCTTGAATATGAACTATGAAAGATGGTGCCCACCCAATCTCTCATAAACTTCTTTGCTTCTTCCTCTCCTACAATGTGAGATTCCTGGATAAATGCTATGTCTGTAGATTTTAAATATATCAGAACCTTCCTCCTTTTAACTGGGTTTCCACATCCTTTTATGTTCCATGATATTATTTTAATGTACCTATTCATCTTTATCTAAAAAAAAGAGAAAAAAAAAAGGTGGAGGGACATTCCCTGTGCACTTTACAACCCTGGCCAAAGCCAAAAACATTACACAACTCAAATATATATATGTATAGGCACTCAATATTACAAAACATATCTGGCCCTTTCAAACTAGCTGTCTTAGAAAAATCAAACATGAACAAAGTGAACACCCTTCTTTGCTTAGCAACGTTGTTCTGGCGACCCCCACCTCCCCTGCTTCCCCTCCTACCAAGCCCGAACTAACTATAGCCCGAGTCACTAAACTTCACTTGGTCCGTGAGACACATTAGATGTCCGACAGCAGCACAACCCATGCAGCCCCGTTATACCCATTATTTGATACCTTATAGTTTTCGGTTGACAAACACTTCTCCATATGTTACATTAATACTCGCACTCCTCTAAGTCGACTCCTGCAGAAATTTCTCGGGCTTCTCTCCATCTTTGAACATTTTCTTTTGTCCGTTCCACATAAACATAAGTGTTGCAGGATAAGCCAGCCTATGGTTCACTTGTAGCTCTTGAAGATGTTTTTTCCCCGGGTTGAACGCCTTTCTCTTCTCCGCCAACTCCCTCATAACATCCTCAAAGAAGGAAAGTTTAACACCTTCCCAGTCGATACCCCGTTTCTCTCTGGCCACTCGTATTACTTTCTCCCTGGCAGATGAACATAAAAAGCGAACAAGTATCACCCTGGGAGGTTCATTAGAGTCCAGCATTGGTACAGGTGAACAATGCGCACTATCAATTTCAAATTCACTTCCAGAGAGCTCAAATGCTTTATCCAGAATCTTCGTCACATATTGATCCACTTTTCCGGGTTCCTCCACACCTTGAAGTCCGATAATCCGTACATTATTTCTCCTACTGCAGTTTTCAAGGTCCTCCACGCGTGACCACAGCACCTCCAGCCTCCCCTTGCATTTCTCCACTTTTGCCTCAGTAAGCGCACAAGCATTTTCAATGTCTGATATACGCTGTTCCGCCTCTCCTATCCTCACTTTTATATCTTCCACTGAGTCTTTTAATTCTTTAGTTGTGTCTTTAATAGTGGTGACATCTTTTGCCACTGCCTGAAGAGTAGCATTCATTTTCTTTATTTCTTCTAAAATGTCTTTTTTGCTATCGCTCCCCTTACTCTCCTCTGTTGCTGCTGGAGGGGCGTCTTCAGTCGCAGGTGTGATTTCAGGTGGCTCTTGCTCC
This sequence comes from Coreoperca whiteheadi, assembly GCA_011952105.1. Lineage (NCBI taxonomy): Eukaryota > Metazoa > Chordata > Actinopteri > Centrarchiformes > Sinipercidae > Coreoperca > Coreoperca whiteheadi. The sequence goes on along the minus strand of CM022482.1, from coordinate 3,743,200 downwards.
GGGGTCTGGGCCGGGGCGAGGCTAATGCTAGCTTCTTTCTTCCTCGTGGTAGTTCCCCTGAAAAAGTTTCCTTTATTATTCCATGTCATTTTTCCGAAGGCCGCAGTCCTTAAGAAACCTCCAAGTCGACAAAGTGTGTCAAAATTATGACCGCAATTGAAGTTTATGTCTCCAAATTCAGAACATTAATCAACGGGCTTTCGGAGCTCCTCTAGCGTGCGGCCATCTTCGTGGACAGGCCCACGTGACTCTCGTCTCCAAAGCATTTTGAGATTTCAGATTCTGTCTTTCACTTTGTGAATCTCTTTTGAGATGCAATCAGCAGCTCCACAAAAACATCTGAAAATGTATGAATGTCAGTGAATGAATGAGCTATGTTTGTTTTCCATCAAGAGGTGTGCTAAAGGTAATTTATTGCCCATTCAGTAGGCTTTGTGATGCTCCCAGCTGTAGAATTACTCTCTGCTCTAAAAATCAAGTGGCTGAAGAAACTCGTGAGGAGCTTTTCCTCTTTTCCTTAGAGAGCTCGGGCTGTTGTAAACCTGTAATGACCATTGATACATTGTTTGTGATATTGTGCCATATGAATAAACTTGACTTGATTGCATAATAAAGCAACTGTTGACCTTGCAGTCCGGGGCAAGTCATAGTTCTTCATAGTTCAGTCATTTGACTGGTTAAACTCAGATCAGAATTCTCCAACTGGTCAGTGTCCTCCAACAGGTAAAAGTCTTTCAGTAGGTCATTCTTAAAATACATCTTCCGATGCACCTGAACACATCATCAATGATGTATCCTGGTGTCATTTGGTGTTTCAGGTCTTTCAATATCAGACACCCATTGACCAACTCTCCAGATCCAGAGACAGACACATTCACAACAACACAGACTCACATGTTATTTTGCCAGATAATAAATGTCTGTCTACAAAAGCAACATCCTGACAGTTAAGGGTTGGTTAGTTCATCCGATGGCTGAATGTACTGATTGCATCAGGAGCAGTTAGATGATGTCAGTAATGATATCTTCTTTTCTCCCTTCTGAAAGACTTTTACTTACTTCTTTTACTTACTTCTTGTCCTCCATTTTCTCCTCCTCCCTTCCTTTCTTCAGATCAATGGACCAGACCAGCATTGATTCAGAGCCAGTGATGTCCTCCAGACTCAGCCACGGACAGGTACCACCTATCCACTTAACTGTTCAACCTCAGCCTCAGGTTCCACCCCGCTCTGGCTCCCAGACTTCTTCCCGTCACCTCAGTGACTCAGCAGCTCTGCAGTACCAGCACTGGGACCACAGAGAGCGGGAAAAAGACAGAGAACACCCACTGACCCGTCTGGAGATTGCCCTCACCGAGGTTCAGCAATGCGCCAGCCCCGACAGTGTCATCTCCAGCAGTAAACATAGCAAAAGTAGCTTTGATGATGGCAGCCAGGGACCTGCCCGCAGCCTCTCTGTCCTGGAGAAGGTCAGTCGTTTCGAGCGTCGAGAATGTGCTGGAAAGCAGTGCAGTCACAGCACCACCAACGTACACAACAAAGCCACCCATCGGAGGGTAACTTAACCCAAACTTTAAATTTGTGATCACCATGTTTTCTTTTGATGATTCAACAGAAGAGTCAGTCACATTTATATGTAAAAAGCACGACTTACCAGACAAGATTTGCTTCATCCCAAATTTTCCTCCTAAATTTTTAAATGTTGCTCCTTGAATACGATAGTGCTTCACTGCTTGATGTTTTCTGATTTTGAATCAGATGACTGAGAAAGGCTGCAGTGGTACCTGTGAAGCAGATGAGCTCAAAAACATGCAGGAGAGAAGCACCAAAGCCCAGAGGTCTCTGAGCTACAGAGGAGGCAGCAGCGACCACATCAAATACAGGTAAAAAGGGTTGCAGGTAATTAATAAAACTATATGTATACATATACATGTATAACTAAAATATTAATGTTTTTTGCAGTACCACACAGATTGATATTATCCCAATAAATGTTTTTATAATAGTAACTGTATTTATCATAATTCATGCCTATATGGCCCACATTCAATTTGCATCCACTTTTATGTAGTTCCAAATTCTAACCCAGCAGCAAAAATTATATACTTGTTTCATGTATTGCACCATTTGATTTTGTGTCTTAAGTCCTTTTAAGATTGGCTATATTCAAATTGAGTCACAATGACTGGACTTTACCCTCTGTCCTTAGACCCTCGATTCGACTAAGGAAAAACTACCCCCCCCCCAAAAAAAAACTTTAACAGGGAAAAAAAAAATGATAGAAACCTCAGAAGAGCAACAGAGTAGGGATCCCTCTCCCAGGACGGACAGACATGCAATAGATGTCGTATGTACAGAATAGATTCATAACAGAAAATCATAGTACATTCAATTATGATGAAAATGATGAAACCATAGTATATATTATTATGATGAAAAGTAATGTAATGTAAAACAAACTACACAAAAGGAAGTTAAATTTCTGTGTGCTGTTCAGGACCCCAGCAGATCCCAGTTCAGCCCTCCAAAGGAGTCACAGCAGCTTCCAGCTGGACAAATCCAGGGAGATTGACAACAGCAAAGATTTTTCCTGGAAACAGGACATCCAAGACATGCTGGGCTCCATGCAGGACATGTCCTCCAACAAGTCAGAATCCTCCAACAGGTCAGAGTCCTTCTGCAGGTCAGAGTTCTCCCAGTCAGGGTCCTTCAGCAGGTCAGAATCATCTGGCAGGTCAGAGTCCCCCAACAGGTCAGAGTTACACCACAATAAACTGAGTCCTTCAAGATGTCAGTGTTTTGAGTCTCTCTGAGCCATCCTGACATTGTAAACTTGTATCTAATCAGATCTTACAGTGACTCTTTGAAAGACGCCCAGTCTAAAGTCCTGGGCTCCACCACCGTCAGACTGAGAAACTTCAGCTCCTCAATCAGCCCTCCGCCTCCTGCAGCTCCTCCTCCCATCTCCTCTTCCAGCAGCCAGCAGCCTCTGCCTGTCACTGCCAAGCACCTGTCCCTGGAGAAAAAAGCCCCAAAAACCATGCCCAAACCACAGGGCATCATCATCACACAACAGTTGCCACCACTAGTCACTTCCCTTCACACCCCGAAGGAGCGGTATGTGGTCAGCTCTGAAATTCGAAGACCAAGCCCCCCAGCCCCTCCCAGTGTCCCGGCCATTGGACATCCTGTTCTGATGCGGATTTGTGGCCGAAAGCGTCTGGCAGCAGACCAGAAGAAGCGTTCATACTCAGAGCCAGAGAACATGAACGAGGTTGGGATTTCGGATGCTGACACTGCTGCCATCTTCAGGCGTGGAGGAGGTAAATAAAAAGCAAATTAAAAAACAGGTGTGGTCCTACACCCCTCTCCCCTGGCATAGTGGTGACTAAACTCTACCAATGCCTGCTACAAGATCTCCAAATAATCAAGTCAATAATGTGAATGTCACAATGACATAGTGATCAAAATTACTTGGGTCATACAGAACTTCTTGAATGCACACACAAACACACAACTAACGGGGGGGAAAACTAATTAGTCTTTACATGTTAGAAAGACAAAAGCAAATCATATAAAGACTACTGAAATCATATACAAAATGTAGAAACTAACTTTGGTGGAAAATGGCAGGCTAACCCTAAAACACAGCTCATTAATAATATGGGATACATTTGTAATGCTTAGACAGGCATAGAGATAAATCTGTTGTATTCTTAGCCACTTAACTAGTTTTTTGTGAATTGTTTAAATTCTCATGCCATACTATCCTGCTAGCTTGTTGGTGATGTCTTTTAAAAAAAATTCTCGGCATTTAATAAAACACAAGAGGAGCAAATGCTGCTGGTTAAAAAGCAATTTTTGAACAGTCAAGCATTTAATTTGTATCCAGGATTTACTTTGAAAGGTTGATTCTGCACCACCTGACCTGCGTAGAGTTAACATCTCCAGCAAATCTAGCTGTAGCTCTATGCTCACTAAAGCTTAGTTTTGGGAGAATCAGGCTGGGTATTGAACCTGAATACTTTTTGACTTTTTGAATGCCTCTGTAACACCATGTATTGAAGACTGTTAAGTACCAAAGCTATCATCATGCAAGGTAAGATTTGTATGCTTGTTTTTTGATCAGAAAATGTTTTATTTCCATTAGAATTTTATTGGCCACCTCTGAGCATCTGCCTGGAAGCTGCTCATAAAAAAAATGACCTTGATAGAATGTCAGTATTCTGATTGTTGAGTATCTATTATTATCAGAAACATTTGTGTATGAACCATGGGCTTTGACCATGAGCTTCCTGTCTGTCAGAGACCAGTGTGGCAGACCGGCGGAAGATGTTTGAGCTTGCAGCAAGTCGTGTCGGGGACAGGGCTCTGCAAAATGCTACGTCAAAGCCCGACTTACGGCAGCTTCAGCACAACGCTCTGGCTGAGTATGTGGAGAGGAGGAGAGGCATGAAAAGAGATGAGGGAGGTCAGAGGAGTGGGATGAGGCCTCACAGTGCTTTTCTACAGCCTGAAAACAGTAATCATACAGGTGGGTGAAGGGTGATAGTTTAGAGGGAAGGTAAAGCAAATATTTAACTGATAGACTGACAACAGAAAAGATAGATTAATCATGTAAATCTTTCTTCTTCTATCTAATCTTTTGTTCCTCCCCTGCTTCCATCTCTGCCCCTTCCTCTAATTCCTCTTCTCTTTCCCTCTGTCTTTCCAGTCACCTCCTGTCACTCAGACACCCTCAGCCTCTCTTCCACCTCCAGCTTTCACTCCATCCAGGACTCTGGAGCAGATCAAAGCGTCTCCTCTGGAGATAGGCATCTCTGTTCCAGCCTCCCTCCTGGAGCCAACCTCCAGAGCCTCCAATCCAGTCTCTTCATAGTGGGCAGGGTGACCACTCCAAGGCATCCAGTACACCCACCTCCTAGGTAACCAAAACCAGACACCAGCTGCATCTAACACTAGATTTTAGCCATGCTAGCCATGTGGCTTTAGGGATGGCAATGTCAGTCTGTCAGTTGGTCAGTTTACTACTTTTGTCTAGACCAGAATATATCATTTATGGTCTCCAGGGGATGAAACTTAATGACTTTGCCCACCAGAAGTTGAAAGTTTTCACTTATCCACTGACATAACTGAACATTTGTGGTTTTGAGTGAAATTTATTGACAACCATTGGATGGAATGCCATTATATTTTGGTACAGAAATTTATGTTCACCAATTGTAAAAACATACATTTACATATTAATATGAAGTTTAATTATTAGATTACAATTTTATAACTCCTCTTCCTGGTTTCTACTCCCAGTGCTCCTTCTGGCTTGTCTCCTGAGTCCCAGACCCAGATCATCTGCAATCTCACCCCTGAAACAGGGCTCAGTAGACAGAGTCAATCTTCCAGCAGAGACTCAGGCCTGGACCACCAGCAGCTGGCCATAGAGCCTCAGTACAATCTTGGGCTGTCCAAGCAGCTCAACGGGGCCCTGCAGAGGGCCGGGTCAACTCAGGGCTCCAGGAAGTCAGCTTCTGCTAAGGATCTCCTGGAGAGATCCGAGGAGAGACAAACAACTCCTCAACATTACCGCTCCCGCTCTTCCCCCACTATAAAGAAATTTAACCAGGTAACACTACAATCATGGCCGTATCCACCATTTAGGAGGTTTTTTTTCGGACGTGTATATAATAAAAGTCTTGAAATCCATCCATCCATCCATATTCTACCGCTTATCCGGAGCCGGGTCTCGGGGGCAGCAGTCTGAGCAGAGACACCCAGACTTCCCTCTCCCTAGACACTTCCTCCAGCTCTTCTGGGGGAATACCGAGGCATTCCCAGGCCAGCCGAGAGACATAGTCCCTCTGGCATGTCCTAGGTCTTCCCCAGGGCCTCCTCCCAGTTGGACATTCCCAGAACACCTCCCCAGGGAGGCGTCAAGGAGGCATCCGGAAGAGATGCCCGAGACACCTCAGCTGACTCCTCTCGATATGGAGGAGCAGCGGCTCTACTCTGAGCTCCTCCCGAGTGACCAAGCTCCTCACCCTATCTCTAAGGGAGCGCCCAGCCACCCTTCGGAGGAAACTCGGCCGCCTGTATCCGGGATCTTGTCCTTTCGGTCATGACCCAAAGCTCATGACCATAGGTGAGAGTAGAACGTAGATCGTCTGGTAAATAGAGACCTTCGCCTTACAGCTCAGCTCCTTCTTTACCATGACAGACCGGTACATCGACCACATCACTGCAGAGGATGCACCAATCCGCCTGTCGATCTCCCGATCCGTCCTTCCCTCACTCGTGAACAAGATCCCAAGATACTTAAACTCCTCCACTTGAGGCAGGAGCTCTCTGCCAACCTGAAGGGGACAAGCCACCCTTTTCCGGCTGAGAACAATGGCCTCGGACTTGGAGGTGCTGATTCTCATCCGCGCCGCTTCACACTCGGCTGCAAACCATCCCAGTGCACACTGAAGGTCCTGATTTGATGAAGCCAACAGGACAGCATCATCTGCAAAAAGCAGAGACGAAATCCTGTGGTCCCCAAACCGGACTCCCTCCAGACTGCACCTAGAAATCCTGTCCATATAAATAATGAACAGGACCAGTGTCCAAGGGCAGCCCTGCTCCGGGCATATAGGGACAGGAAAGCCCTTAGCAGAGGGCCCCAGACCCCAAACTCCCAGAGCACCCCTCACAGGTTGTCGCGAGGGACACAGTCAAATGCCTTCTCCAGGTCCACAAAGCACATGTGGACTGGTTGGGCAAACTCCCATGAACCCTCCAGCAACCTGTCGAGGGTATAGAGATGGTCCAGTGTTCCATGACCGGGACAAAAACCACATTGTTCCACCTGAATCCGAGGTTAGACTATCGGTCGAATTCTCCTCTCCAGTACCCTGGCATAGACTTTTCCAGGGAGGCTGAGGAGTGTGATCCCCCTGTAGTTGGAGCACAGCCTCCGGCCCCCCTTCTTAAACAGAGGGACCACCACCCCAGTCTGCCACTCCAGAGGCACTGTCCCCAGCCGCCACGCGATGTTGCAGAGGCATGTCAACCAAGACAGCCCCACAACATCCAGAGACTTGAGGTACTCAGGGCGGATCTCATCCACCCCTGGTGCCTTGCCACCGAGGAGCTTCTCAACTACGTCAGTGACCTCAGCCTGGGGGATCGACAAGTCCACAACTGAGCCCTCGGCTTCTGTTTCCTCAATGGAAGACATGTCGGTGGGGTTGAGGAGATCCTCAAAGTACTCCTTCCACCGTCCGAGGATGTCCCCAGTCGAAGTCAGCAGATTCCCACCCCCACTGTAAACAGTGTGCGCAGGGCACTGCTTCCCCCTCCTGAGGCGCCGGATGGTTTGCCAGAATTTCTTCGAGGACAACCGATCTCCATGGCTTCACCAAACTCCTCCCAGTTTTTGCCTCTGTAACCACCCGGGCTGAAGTTCGCTTGGCCCTCTGGTACCCATCAGCGGCCTCCGGAGTCCCCCGAGCCAACCAGGCTCAATAGGATTCCTTCTTCAGCTTGACGGGATCCCTTACTTGCGGGGTCCACCACTGGGTTTGGGGATTGCCGCCACGACAGGCACCGAAGACCCTGTGGCCACAACTCTGAGCGGCCGTGTCGACAATAGATGTGGAGAACATGGTCCACTCGGACTCAAGTCTCCAACCTCCCTCGGGATTTGGTTGAAGCTCTGCCGGAGATGGGAGTTGAAGATCTCTCTGACCGAAGACTCTGCCAAACGTTCCCAGCAGACCCTCACAGTACTTTTGGGTCTGCCAAGTCTGTACAACTTCCTCCCCCGCCATTGGATCCAACTCAGTGATCAGTTGACAGCTCTGCCCCTCTCTTCACCCGAGTGTCCAAGACATACTGCCGGAGGTCAGATAAATCAACCACAAAGTCGATCATCGACCGCTGACCTAGGGTGTGACAGAGTCCCCGGTCGGAGCACTTTCCAGCACCCCTCCCAGAGACGGCAAGAAGGTCGGATACTCTACACTGCCATTTGGCACAAATTAAGCGCAAATAACAGTGAGACATATCCCCGACCCAAATGCGCAGGGAAACGACCCTCTCATTCACCGGGGTGAACTCCAACACATGGCGGCTGAGCTGGGGGGCTATGAGCAAGCCCACAGCAGCCTGCCGCCTCTCACCGTGGGCAGCTCCAGAGTAGTAGAGAGTCCAGCCTCTCTCGAGGAGTTCGGTTCCAGAGCTCAAGCTGTGCATGGAGGCGAGCCCATCTATCTCTAGTCGGTATCTCTCAACCTCCCGCACCAGCTCAGGCTCCTTCCCCCCTAGTGAGGTGACATTCCATGTCCCTAGAGCCAGATTCCGTGTCCGGGGATTGGGAGGCCCCTGCCTTCGACTACCACCCAATTCACAATGCACCAGCCCCTTACGGTTCCTCCTGCAGGTGGTGGGCCCACGGGAGATCAGCCCCACGTCAGGGAAATCAATATCTTTCTGGGGGGTGCATGCCCCTGAACCCCAATAGCAAGGTCAGTTATTGGGCCTCTGTATTTCTAAAACCCTGCATATGGCCCTAAATTCACTGTCACAAGGAGTTCACATTTTTCTTGTTATACTTGCAGTTTAAAATTATTGAATTTACTGTGGATTTTCTGGAAAATGTTGTTCAGTATTTGTGCCTTTTTGTTACTTTGCAGCAATTATTTAAATTTTAAGTAATAATTTACAAATTGCAAGAAAATGATTCGTTGTAGAACCATTATGTAATTATGAAATGAGTCTGTTAATGTGAGTGGTTGTTGATCATTCCTGTATTAGACACATTTTAGAAATAATAGATTTATGATAACACAAGCATTTAATGAAATACAGTTGGACTTCGTGGGCCTCATTTATCAATCTAACTTAGAAACGAGCGCAGAAATCATCTTATGACAGGGTTCACGTGTGATTCATTCAAAAATTGGTATGCTGCCAATCCCATTATACAAATAATTGTACCTTGATTAATTTGGCGACTAAAAAAACAATCGTCATTTAAATATTATTCCCCTAAAAATGCACAGTTTAGACGCCTCACATCTAGAGTTTATGACCCACAAAACCTGGCAACCTGTGATGGAGTGCGCGCCAAGCTGGCCCAACACCATTACCCTGGGTTTTGACACCAGAGGTCCTAGAGAAACAAACAGAAATATGTCTGTCAATTGCCGGGATTAATTTCTCACTTCTACCTATAAACGACACGTTGAAAGAGATAGATGAGAACATGAAACATACATCAAATAAATAAATCACTAAACTGTGCATATTCTTTTTCCTTATTGAATAGCATACTTGCCAAACATAACGAATTGTATATTAGAAGCGATGAATGAGGTCCTGTCTCATTTGTAGGGCCCTCATTTGGGGCTGTGCTGGCCACGGCTCTCTGAGCATAGGTTCAACGCAATATTGTGCAGAACGCCACAGGCAAGGATGATGTTGCAGACTTTCTCGGGCATGTAAAGTAGACCCCCCCGCTGATCCAAGACACAGCCATCTACCCTTAAGCATCCCGATGCAGTGCTCCACCGTGGCATGTGTGAGTATGTGCCCAGTGTTGAACCTGCGCTAATGCTCTGTTGCAGGGTTTGCCAGTGGTGTGACAAGGTATTCTGCGAGAGGATAACCTTTATCTCCTAGTTAATCAAACCAAAATGCTAACTTGTTAAAATACTTTTAAAATATTAAAGCAGTAGTTACTCACCAAGGAGATGACTCCGGCCCTGCAGTGTTGCCCTCCTGTAGCTGAGTCCCTACTCTACTATTTTGAAAAATGAAGGAGTCATTTGTGCCCCCAGGCTATCAGGCTACCATGTTTAGAAGGGATAGTCTGGCATCACAAATTATTTGTACATTTACAGAGTGAACATTTTTGCGATTGATGAATGCGTAGTTATTCATGGATGGTGCCTTCAGTCGCACATGGGTACAGTCACTTGCACCAATAACATCAGGAAACCCAACAATCTCATAAAATTCTTTCTTAACCATAGTATGCTCAGCATCGCCATAGGGAATTTGAATATACTGACGAGAGAGCGACCTAATAGCTGCCAACACTGCTGGCATATTTCTGCTGATAGTTGGCTGTGAAATTCCAGATCTGTCGCCTATCTCCCACTGAAAGGTCCTAGTGGCCAAAAGCCCCAACATGGAGAGCATGCTCACAGGCACAGGAATAGCATTTGATAGCATACCAGGGTTTCTCTTCTTAACAGCAGCTCTAAATTTTGGCATAATTCTAAAGAATTAGAGACGGAAGCTACTCAAAAAGCAAACAAAAGATCCCTGCGGTCCCAAAATACTCTCTCGTGTCTTAGAGGTGCATGGAGGTTCTCTAACAGAGCCAGGTCTGCTATTGCAGATGACAAACTTGCATACACGAGCTGAGACCTGATGGGAGATTTGATCATAGCACGCTCATGTTGATAAATGTCAGGTTTTGTAGGAAAAAAGGCCGTACGCACAGTTTTTTGTCGTACATTTGTTTCATAAATGAGGCCACATAGTTTACAGTATTTCGACTTTGGCCGTCCATGATAACTTTATAGATACTTGATAATTAATAATGATGACGTCTCCCAAACAGTAAACTTGCAAAGAGGTATGAAACAAGGTTGTCTGGACCAAACATACAGTTGGCAAGTAAGCAAGAATTTTGTTGAAATCAAGGTGCAATTTTATTTGGCCTGGTCTACAAACCCTCATTCACACATACAACAGGATAGAATTAATTTTGAATTACCCTCAAAAAACATGCTGCCACTAACTTCTGTGTCTCAAGACTCAAGGTAGCCCACTATGCAACTTGTAAAAGTTGAGAAAACATCCTCTTTGCTTCATACCAACATAAAAATGACATCTCACCATTCATCTTATCCTAATATGTCATGTATGTCCAAAGGGACATTTGGCAATGAATCACACAGGAAATACCCAGAATCCTCAAAGTTTCCTGTGAGGTGCCAGAGAACCGGAGATGGTGGTTGGGCGCTGTCTGATGTGGATGATGGCAAAGATAACACACACACACTCATATGAATACATCATACACACATCTACAGAGTTCTTAAAAGGAATGCAGTAAAGCTGACTTTTTTATGTGAGCATTCTATGTCACATAAAAATCATTGCAGTTGAGTCAAACAATCAGACTCTCTGTCCTCTTAATTTAAACAACAGATTTCACTGCAGGGTGGTGATAGAAGTGTTATTACAGTATTTTTTTATTTAAGCAGCTGACAAATTATTTGAAATGTCCTTGAATGCACCAGCAAGGACAATTTTTAAAAGTGCATGAAAAACAAAACTATTTTGTTGTCTTTCAATGTACTTGATTGATGTAAGACTGTTGTGTGTGTTTTCATTGTGTGTGTTTAAAATGGTTCAGAGAGACAGACGCAGGATACTCAGTGTTTGTAGTCAAGTTCGGTACACTTTATTTATTGTATGTAGTCCATAGGTCCCCCAAAAAGAGCTTTACAGATTAGGAAGATTCAGATCAGTATAAGGCTATACTGTACACATTCAGTGATTCGTAGGAACAGAATCATTTTACACCAGTACAGTAAGTCTCAAATTCTAAACTGACTTTCAGTTACAGTTTTGTGAGCAATGAATGAAACAAAATGTTTCTCTGTAGCTACAATTGTACAGTTCTTAACTGTTGGCCTGCTAGCTCTAGCAGTGGTCTAAAGCTTCTCATCTCACTCTTGGCAAGAATGCGAATAAGTACTGTATATTTCCCAAAATGTCAAAATATTGCCTAAAGACTCAAATATTAGTACAGTATAAAGTAGTATAAATAATTATTTGATATTTATTATCAGAATTTTGATTCTAGTTACCCTATAATTTTTACTGAATTATATTTTTACCAACTGTCCTAGGAAATTATTAAGAAATTATTGCACCCAAAAGCATTATCAAATTACCATACTACCATGGCCTATCGCTGAACTGGGTGTTTACTGTCGTTATCTGTCATTGTATGTTGTTACTGTGTGCTGTTGTTGTCTCATGTGTACAGCACTGTGGAAAGGAATTTCCTCTTGGGGACAATAATGTCTAAAGTCTATCATACTTTAAAGGAGAAAAAGAGTAGGAGAAAAAGATGGAGGCATTAAAGATGATTTTGTTGATATGTGGTTTGTGCACTAAGCTACTCTCATAACTATCACATTGTTACATTTATTGAAGTATTCAAATTTACATATTAAGAAGTCACGAATTGCATTGCGTCAAATATTTGTGTTGTGGTTTAGTAGACAAAAATAGTATTTTTAAACTTCTGTAAATTCTCAGTATGCTGGGACTGAACTTGTAATCATTCATCTGGACCAGAGGATTGTGTCACAATATAATTGTTATGGTCTTGGGTCTTATTACTGTATTTCCTGTTTTATTTTGTAAGTGTCCTGCCTCATGTGTCATGGAAACAAATCCAATAGGGAGCAGGCAGAAAATCCAAGGTTCATGTAACAGGCAGAAAGATAGATAGATAGATAGATAGACAGATCCAAAGCACTAAGAACAAACAAAAGGAAAAGAAGTGGAACACACGGCACTTGAACCAAGGCGAACTGACATAGAACAAAGCAAGTGCACAGACTTAAATACACTTAGGTGAGCGAAGAAAACGAGACACAGGTGAAACTAATCAGTGCAGGACAAACAATTAAAACTGGGGGGAAAAGCAAACAAAAACAAGACGTAATCAATAAAAGACGATGAGGCAGAACACTTACAAAATAAAACAGGAAATAACAAAACCCAAGACCCAAAATCATACCAATAATAAGATATGATAAAACGTTCCATTGAACGTATGTAACGATGGTTCCCTAATAGGAAACGAACCGCAGCATCGGCTTACGCTATGGAGAATAGCGTGATTGCATCTGAATCTCTGTATGAACTAGTCCAATCTTGATTAGCTTAACGTCAACACATGACACATGCCGGCGGAACTATGGGTTACAAAGGGAGCCAGCTTCACTGTTGTCGTCAGCCTTCTGATCGACTGAAGCAAGCTGTTCACAGGGATGCTAGAAGTATTGCAGCAAGACGCAGCGTCTCATTTCCTATCAGGGAACCAGGGTTACATATGAAGTTCCATTGACGTTCCCTTTCAATGGAACTTCAGCGCTGCGTCAGCTGACACTATGGGGAACTTAATACCAACTCCGCCATGCTGAAGGGATGCCTGTCTGAGTGTGAAGCCACCAGGGGCACACTTCAGGACAAGAGTGCCACTGACCCCGGAATATCTAGACTATAGAACCTCACAAAAGTGAGAGGCGAGGACCATCCCGCAGCATTGCATATATCAGTTTCCGACCACCAAGCTCTGAAGGATGCCATACTTGTGTGTGGAGTGTGCTCTTATCGACAGAGGTGAAGGCAATCCGCGCACCTCATAAGCCGTAGAGATAGCCTCAACTATCCACCTGCTAATAGTATGTTTGGTAGCCGGGCAGTCCTTACGAGGGGGCCCGAAGCATACCAGCAACTTTTCCGAATTGCGCCATTGAGATGTCCTGTGGACATAAATCTCTAGAGCTCTGACTGGACAGAGCAGTCGCAGCCTACCGTCCTGTTCCGCCGACTGAAAGAGGATGGAACGCCTGCAGGACCACTGGCCGTGGCCTCAGTGGGAACTTTGGGTATGTACCCCCGACCTAGGATGCAGGATGGCTCTCACTGAGCCTGGAACGGCCTCCAGGTAGGCAGGAGCCACCGACAGGGCCTTCAGATTTCCCTCTCTCTTGAGAGAAGTCATGGCCAGCAGAAATGCCAATTTTAAGGCTAGACACCTGTCTGATCCATCATCCATTGGCTCGAAAGGTGCTGTGGTCAGTCTATCGAGCACCACTATCAGATCCCACGGAGGGACTCCGACTTGAGCCGGAGGCCTCAACCTCAAGGTACCACTAAGGAAAGTGGTGACAAAGCGGTGCTTCCCTAGCGAGCAGCCATCCACTAAACTGTGGAATGCTGCAATTGCAGCCACATACACCTTAAGTGTAGCGGAGGAGAGCCCATCTGAAAACTGGCCTTGGAGAAACTCCAGCACTGGAACCACCTGGCAGTTAACTGGGTCAAGTTGGTGCTCCCGGCACCATACAGTGAAAGGCTCCACGAACAGCAGCTGGGCCCCTGTTCGGTGAACCTTCTCTAGAACCCCTGGGAGCAGGGCAATCGGGGGAAAAGCGTATAGCCATAGCCTCGGCCACAGGTGTACCATGGTATCCAGCCCCAGGGGCACTGGGTGTGAAAGGGAGAACTAGAGGGGACAGTGAGTGTTCTCTAGGGACACAAACAGGTTCACTTACGCCCTGCCAAACCTTCTCCAGATCATCGGCAGTGTCTTGGGGTGCAGTCTTCATTCCCCGGGCCTCGGCCCCTGCCTCGACAGGATGTCCGCTCCCACATTGAGGTACCCAGGGATGTAAAGTGCTCTTAGAGAGAGCAGCTTCCCCTGGGACCACAGGAGGATATGATGCACCAGTCTCCATAGAGGGCGCAACCCTAGACCCCTCTGTCGATTTATGTAGGAGACCACTGACATGTTGTCCGTACAAACCAGAACATGGTGGTTTCTGAGGTCTGAGAGAAACTGCCATAAGGCCAGCAGAACCGCAGGCATCTCTAGGCAATTTATGTGCCACAGACCTCGGGCTGAACGACCGTCCATGACCGCGCCCTATCTAGTGCTGGAGGCGTCCATCGACAGGGGTACCCCTTCCTTCCACCAGGAACGAAGGCTTCTGCACGTAACCTTGATTAGGCGAAAATGATTGCCCCTTGTGATAAATCCTGTGCTCCTGAGCCACCACTGCAGCTGCCTCATGTGCAGCAAACCAAGCGGGATTACGGTGGACGCTACTGCCATAAGCCCTAACAGTCTCTGAAACTGTAATGCAGTGAGACGTCGGCCTGCTTGTATCCTGAACACCATGGTCAGGATTGACTTAATCCATGTGGGAGACAGTTGTGCTCGCAACGTAACCGAATCACACACTATTCCAAGGAACACAATTTGAGGTAACCACCTCCAGCAGCTGCTCATACTGCAGGGACTGGCCTGATGAGCCACCCATGTCACTGCCTTCCGCGCCGATGACATCCACCTCCTTGGAGCTGGACAGCCCCAGCACAGGTCCCACATGCAGGGCGGAAGAAGCCGCAGACTCGGTGTGGGCTTCCAGATCCTGAATCCTGAAAAAGTGGTGGACGAGAACTGAGAAAAGGCCGACGTCATCTCGCCCTCCTCCCCTAGATCCATCTGTGATCCCCAGAGTGTAGACGCCGGGGTGCTTCAGCAGCTGTGGGACCCGCACCCTGTGGAGTGCAGAGCTGGCCGCTCTTCTCAAAGAGCGCCAGCCGAGAGCGGAGTATTCTCACAGGGAGATGCTCACAATGCTCACAGTTAACCCCATCGAGGGCTGACAGAACATACTCTCTACCGAAATAGCTAACACACATATTGTGTGTGTAGTCAGTGGGAATAAAGGAGGCATGCGGGAGGGAGGCAGCCGAAAACGCTTCACACTCATCATTTTCACAGAGACCCAGAGTGCTTGCTGAAGAGCAGAGGTCTGACGACAGTGAAGCCAGCTCCCTTTATAACTTCCAGTTCCGCTGGCATGCGTCACATGTTGATGTGGCACCAATCAAGAGTGGGCTATGTACAGAGATTCAGATGCGGTCACGCTGGAGGCATCTTGAAAGGGAACTTACTGATCCCCAGGTGGGAGATAATACAATAATATAATTTATAAATTATGTGAAATATGAATACAATATGATTCCATAAGAAAGTAGAAATGACAGAATTATTCTTCCTAAAAAAGCCTAAAAGACTAAGTTTTGTCTGTGTGTGTTTCAGGACTTCCCTCCAGGTGACGTCAGGATGTTTGATGTTTTCATTTCTGAACCTGGATGCCACTCTCTGGCTGAGGACAGGTATGCCACATCTGCATTCAGATCATGTGATCATATGACCAAACAGCTAATATACAAACAGCAGTTAAAATCCCAGACCAGGTTTTTCCTTGTGGGTTCTCACAGTCTTTTATCCATCCTTCCCTGTCATCTGATTTATCATGTCTCTCAGTTCAGTTCAGTAACCTTTATTGTATATAATAAGACACTATTCATCAAAAGGTAGATTTCCTCTTTGGCCGAAGGGTGGTTGAGCCGTGCATCATCTTTTCTTCTGCTGTGTGTTTTTTAGGCTGCTCACTGCCTCAACCATACCAGCTGCCTGATCCATTATGCACATGCGCAAAGTAGTCCTGTCAGTTACTGCAAATGTGCCTGTTCAAAATTACTTGTGATGTGAATGATTGATCATTAAACAATCCTACTCACACTCAAGATAACAAAATGGCATTTAATCATTTGAAATGTAATAGTTTGGTCTGTTTATCATCGTATAATCTATACTTCATTTGTAATGAAAAATTAAAAAATTCCAATTAAAAATCTTAATTCTGTTTTGTTTTAACACAGTTCAGTTCATTCAATATATGAAAAATACATGTTCCAGATAGTATGTCACTATGAAAGTTTTTCAGTGTTTAATATAGAAAAGAATTAATTATTTTAAAATCACAGTGTAATCATCTGTTATAGAGTTCTCTATTTTTAACATAGATTACTATAATATTGTTTTGTGTAAAATAAGTGTCTCTTTCTACATCCATGGGCCGTCCTCAAGTAAAATGTTCACACATGCATGGTACAAATCAGCATTAAGAAAGGCCTACATGCATGTGCAAAACAGATTGGACAGCCAGTGTCGGCACAGATCGGGCGCTGACAAATGTCAGGTTTTTCATAACTTCTGTAAATTCTCTATTACAGGTGAAACCCGAAAAATTTTAATCTCGTGCATATGAATTCAACTTAAAAAGTGAAACATTTATATTATATAGACTGATTACATGCAAAATGAGTTAATTTAAGCCTTCATTTGTTATAATTTTGATGATTATGGCTTACATTACATTTTTTGAGATTTCGAATTTGGGGTTTTCATAAGTTGTATACCATAATCATCAAAATTATAACAAATAAAGGCTCGAAATATCTCACTTTGCATGTGATCATTCTATATAATATTAGTTTCACCTTTTAAGTGCTTTTGCATATGATATTCACATTTTTAGACTTTCACCTGTACATAACAATGAACTATTACATTTCCAATGAGAAAACCATTTTGTTATCTTGATTTGAAATATTTAGTTTGCGGGCATGTTTGCGGTAAACTTCTTTGACTTACAAGACCTATTTTGTGCATGTGCAGAAGGGATCGGGCTGCCGGTACAGATTGTGTATTGACAGAGTAGGGTATCTGTACAGACCGGAGACTTGAATGTGAGGGGTAACTGTCAATAATTTTTTTAAGCTGGCTAATCATAGGCTTACATCCTCTGTCAATCAAAAACTAATTTCACCAATATGCCGCCTGAACCAGTTGTCAATCACTTTTTAATTTGGCTTAATCATCTTTCTCATAGGAGAGAGGGGAGGTTGGGCACAACATATCCCTCCTATCAGAGGTTTCAAGTAACGAAGTACAAATACTTCGTTACCTTACTTAAGTAGAAATTTTGGGTATCTACTTTACTGGAGTAATTATTTTTCAGCTGATTTTTTACTTCTATTCCTTACATTTTCACGCAATTATCTATACTTTCTACTCCTTACATTTTAAAAATAGCCTCGTTTCATTTTGTCTTATTTTCACTACGGCTTGCCATTTGGATAGTGTTGTAGTGATAATAGTAGTAGTTGTGATTGTGGTTGGATGAGAAGTATAAACATAAACAATTCCGACAACCTATTGGTTTGTATGCGATCCATCGCACCTGCAAATGACACAAATCATATCACTCCAGGTTGTTACTCAAAAAAAGTAATAAGTTACAGCAGATGTATGTAGCCAAGTAAGAAGATGTCCGTCACATATATGGTTCTTTAATGTATTTGCATTGTACTAAAATGCATTAATTTTCAATGGGCATATATGCAGCTATAGTGCATCCCACATTTTTCAACATTAACATTTTAATATAACATTATAGTCATTATGGCCTTTAGAAAAATGTTTTTTGAGGAGGTGGGGTAGTGCACTACAGCCTAAGGTTTTGTCCTTAATGGCATTTTATTCCTTACATTACTTTTACTTTTATACTTAAAGTAGTTTTGAAACCAGTACTTTTAAACTTTTACTTTAGCTTAAGTTGATACTTCATCTTCAACAAAAGTCTTTATAAACCCTAGTATCTATACTTCTACCTGAGTAATGAATTTGAATACTTTTGACACCTCTGCCTACTATGAATGCTCAAGCCCAATTGACTCACATCTATGATCCATTGTCCATTTGCTAATCTAATCAAAGAACTCGTTTTCTTGTGGTGGTCCTTCTAAAATGAACAGTGTTAAAAGTTACTATATTTTGTTATGATCAAGAAGTTGTAAAAAGTTGTCTGTACAATACATTTAGATTACATTTACATTTAGTCATTTAGCGGACGCTTTTATCCAAAGTGACTTACATATGAGGAAGACAATGGAAGCACTTGAAGTGCACCAGAAACTAGTCTGTTAAAGCTCATCACAGTATACAAAGCTAAGGATAGGACATTTAAATTTTTTATGAAAAGAGATAGAAAGGAAGAAGAAGTCTATGATTGTCAGTTAAGTGTTGACGGAAGAGATGCGTTTTCAGGTGCTTTTTAAAGGTGGCTACAGAATTTGCGGATCTTGTAGGAGCAGGCAGATCATTTCACCCACGTGGAATGGATCCAGAGAAGGTGTGCGGGAGTGATTTTTTGCCTTTTGGCATGGTACCACCAGACGCTGATCGTTTGCAGAGTGCAGGGATCTGGAAGGAACATAGGTCTGTATTAGCGAGTGAAGATATGATGGCGCAGAAGCAGTAGTGGTCTTGTAGGCCAAGAGCATCGCTTTGACCTTGATGTGGGTGACAACAGGGAGCCAGTGTATCCTAATGAAGAGAGGGGTTACGTGCGCTCTCTTAGGTTCATTGAAGACCACTCTTGCCGCTGCATTCTGGATCATCTGCACTGGTTTGGTTGTGCAAGCAGGGAGTCCAGCCAGTAGCGCGTTGCAATAGTCCAGTGTGGACAAGACCCTGAACTAGGACTTGTGTAGACTGCTCGGATAGGAAAGGTCTGATTTTTTGTAGAGCAGTGGTTTTCAACCGGTAGGAGAGTGTGGGAGACACTTTCCCAGGGGGGCACGAGTACGCTACAGGATGGGAGAAAAAAAAACCTGAAAAAAAAAATTGCACATTTTTTTATCACTAAACTACTCTCATAAAAAGTTATAGTTTTGTATATACCTAACTCCTGCATAAAAATAAAAATGTGTCTGATTTAAAAAAAAAAAGTTTTGAACAAATTTGATTGGTTTGTTGATAACTAGCGCAAATGCAGGTGATAAGCGGTTTTATTAAGATAGTCATTGAGTCGTTCATTCAAATAATTCGTTCAAACGGCCGATTCATCAAAAATGAGACAGATGTTTGTGAATGGGTCATTGAATTTTTGACTCAACCGATTCGTTCAAAACACTGAATCATTCAAAACACGATTGAGTGTTGCTGTGAGATGCGCTACTATGCTGTGATCTTTGTTTGGATTCATCAGATCTATTTTCGCTGCTAAAATACTGTAGACCAAAACAGTCATTATTTCGTCTAAAATGTAAGTGACTTAATATTATTAACTTGTTTGTTGAATTGTCATATGTAATCAGTGTCACATTTTCGAGGAGGTGATGGTAAATTAAGTGATGGTCAATTATCAGCTCTCTTGGTCGTCAGGTCGTGTGATGTATGTTGCTGAACTGTATTCAAATGTTATAAATATAAAAACACCACATTGTGAAATTTACTTTAGACTTTAGAAAACGGCGCTCATTTGTTTGATTTCTCCTTGAGAAGCTGTGCAAGCCTCAAAAGTTTAAGGTCCTTGCACCCTGAATGAGTCCGAAACTGTCGTTTTTTCATATTCATCATTTGGTGGCTCTCAATTGTCAAAAACACCACTCAAAATATTTGCTACGGATGCGAAAAATGCAGAAAATCGAATATTTGGGGTTCTCTGCCAGGAGATGGGGTCAGGGCATGAACAGCTGCTTCTGCACACTGAAGTTGTATGAGCTGCGAGAGGAGGTGAAGTGGTTTTTGACAGAAATCAAATCAGATCTGGCAAAGCATCTGGATGACAGTATGTGGCTTGTGTCTCTGTCCTCTTTGGTCGATATATTTGACCGCTTGAATGGCCTCAAACTGTCTTTGCAATGCCGCGAAACTCGTACTTTACTCCTTGCAGCCTTCACACAAAAACTAGACCTCTGGCATGGCCATATCAGTCGAGGGAACTGCAACAAGTTACCCAGCCTTGCAGACTTTATCACTGATGCAGGTACGTTACACGATTTCTCCTCCCTATTTCAATCAGCGTCTGAGCACTTGTAAGCAATAAGAAAACAATTTGCGACATACTTTAAAGAGGATTATCGCTCTTTTGCGTGGGTTTGAGATCCATTTGTGTGCACAGCAAACAAGCTATCAATTGATATGCAGGAACAGCTTACTGAGCTGAAGAGTGACAGTAGACTGAAAGAACTCCTGCCCTCTTTTGTCATTCTGGACAGCATTGATGCAGGAATATCCTGAACTCTGTGACGTCGCCTTGAAGATTCTCCTTCCTTTCACGTCGACATATTTGTGTGAGGCAGGATTCTCAAAACAAAATACCGCGACTGTGCACAAATTGAGGATGATTTAAGGCTATTTTTTATCAAACATTGAGCCAAGATTTGAGGATCTTTGCAAAGCAAAGCAGGCTCAGGTGTCACATTAACATCACCTACCTGTAAGCTTCTGTAAAAAATGCAGATGATGCCTACTATTAGGCCTAGTAATAATAACAATAATAAAGCATAAAGTAATATCAGAGGACTGGCTATAATTCCCAATTATAGCAGTAGCCTAGTAATGATAATAGGCCTACTAATGATGATGATAATGATAATAATAATAATAATAATGTAGATGGAGAAGAGTAGCGGTTCAAGCACTGAGCCCTGAGAGCAGTGGAATGGCCACTCTTGAGACCAGACTGGTTTTAGTCCAGGAGGTTGTTTTGTGTGAGAAAGGAAGAGAGCTGGTTGAAGACAACTCGCTGCAGAGCTTTGGCAATGAAGGGTAGGAGGGAAACCGGTCTGTAGTTTTCTAATCGTGTCGGATTGAGAGTGGCTTTCTTCAGTAGCGGTGTGATGCGGGTTTCATTGAAAGCTGTGGGGAACGACCCAGTGGTGAGGGATAAGTTGTTGATGTGGGTCAAAGCAGGGACAACAGACGGAGAGATGGCCTGAAGGAGATGGGTGGGGATGGGATCCAGCGGGCAGGTGGTAGGGTGGTTAGAATGAATGTTCTTGGAAACATCAGCTTCAGATAGAGGAGAGAAAAAGAGGTGAGCAGACACATATCTGGGATGTGTGCGAGATCGACAGGTGGCAACGCAGAGAACTGACTGTTGATGGCGATTTTTTTCTTTACAAAAAAAGATGCAAAATCATGGTAAATCCAATGAAGGTGGGGGATCAGGCAGAGAAAGGAGAGCAGAGAAGGTTTTAAAGAGAGTGAGAGTGTGCGAGTCAGGTGAGTTGTTGATCTTTGAGCGGTAGTAGTCAGTTTTTGCACAGGTGACATTAGCTAAGAAATTAGAGAGAAGAGACTGGTAGGAACAGAGGTCAGCGGGATCTTTTGACTTATGCCATTTTCTCTCAGCTGACCGGAGGCTGACACAATGCTCGCGTAGAACATTCGATAACCAGGGGGCAGACAAGGATATATGGGCTGGTCTAGATGTGAGAGGGCATAAGTTGTCCAAGCAGGATGTGAGTGTGGAACGCAGTGTTGGTATTCAAGAGAGAGAATTGCAGCGTCTGGAGGAGTTAGGTCGAGGTCGAGAGTGACGAAGAAATGATCTGAAGTGTGCAGTGGGATGACCTCTGATGAGTGGAGCAGTACCAGTGTAGATAAGATCTAGTTGATTACCAGACTTGTGGGTTGCTGATGTGGAAACCCGCTTGAGGTCAATGATGCAGCCAGGTTGTTGAAGTCCCCAGCCTGTGGCTTTCCAAGGTGGATGTTGAAGTCCCCAAGTACCACCAGAGGAGTGCCATCTTCAGGGAAGGATGAAAGGAGTACATCCAACTCCTCCAAGAAATATCCAAGCTGTCCCGGGGGGGCGATAGATGACTACAAAGTGACTCTTAACAGGGTGGGTGATAGCAACAGCATGAAACTCGAAGGAGCTGTTGTCACACAAGGATGTTCGCTGTTTGAACTTCCAAATGATAGATGGAGTGTGAGTGGTTTGTGTGCCCCCTTTATAATACTGTGAAGTGATTTGCTGAATTAAGAAGTGATTGACAACTGGTGAAATTATTTTTTGAGTGACAGTGGATTGTAAGCCTCTGTCTGGCCAAAATAATAGTTGATTGACAGTTACCACTCTCCTCTCAAAGTCTCCTGTCTGCAGAGATAAAAACTTGCACTGACAAGAATTTTTGCTGTTTTAAATCCAATTGTGGCCTCAGCACATTCCTGTGACACTCTCTGCTCTTGTGTGTACCTGTATCTGCTGCTAGTTAGCACCATTTTGTTTTTAGCCAAAGTAGCTCAGCTAGTGCTCCAAGACAGAGACTCTCCCCGGGACAAATTCTAAAGCTCAGATCCTAGTTTCATCAGGGGTCTACTTGACAGACTGATTGCAAAAAGCACCACTTGCTCTAAACCTTCCACTGCTGCTGCTGCTGGCCTGGCTAGGCTAGTCTTTAGCCTGGTGGCCAAGCTAGCCAGCTGATTGATTATAGGTATGTGTGAGAACTGTCTGCCTGTCTACTCACAGATAACTGATGATCAGTTGTTTGTGAGAGGATCTGAGGAAGAAGAATGAGCTCTTCATGCACTTCTCCACAATCAACCCCTGCCCAGGCTAAGCACATTTCATGCACTATGTCCTCAGCCCTTGGCCCACTGTACTCAGACACCACCCTGCCTTGATCCAGGTCCATTCTTGCTGTGGGTGAGTCAGCCCCATCCAATGCCCCACTAGCTGTGAGAGGAGATGCATGGTTGAGCCTAGGAGCAAACCCAGAATCGTGAGCTTGTTCTACCCCAGATCCCTGGACCTTGGTGAAGGACAGAAAGCTGTGAGGCAAGTGCTCCCATTGCTGCTCTTTGCCAGAGGCTCTACATCTGGAGAACACGTTTCAAGCCCTGAGTGTGAGCAACCCCAATCCTCCATGCCTTAAGATGCAGAAATTGGAGAAACTTAAAGAGGATTTTGTCTGCCTCATGGACAGTGTCTTGAACACTGGCAAACAGTGCATAATTTCAGGCTCACTGGCCTCCCCCTTTTTGGCAATGTAAAATTTAGCTAACTAAAGTAACTTCACATCTGATTTAAGGGCTACGGCTGTATCAGAAACATCCCTTGCATGGACAAATTGACCACATTTTACAACAGAACAGATCTCTCTAAACATGATTGCCTCTATCCAAATCATCTTCTATGTCCTATGTCCGTCTTGGGAGAGGGATCCCTCCTCTGTTGTTGTTCCTGAGGTTTCTATCATTTTTTTCCCTGTTAAAAGGGTTTTTTCTGGGTAGTTTTTCCTTTGTCAAATCGAGGGTCTAAGGACAGAGGGTGTCATATGTTGTACAGATTGTAAAGCCCTTTAAGGCTAAATGTCATTTGTGATATTGGGCTATTGAATTTAATTCTATCTTTGAACATAAAACTGACACTGCATTCCTGCAAAGCATTGGGCATGGGGCAGCTCATTTTCTAGATGAGCCCAGTTCAGAACCCCCTCTTTCCTTCACTCTCAATCTCTGCTCCCCCCCTCTTTCCTTCACTCTCAATCTCTGCTCCTGTGTCTAATATTCCTGTATTGATTTCTAATGGTCCTCGTAAAATGTCCAGCCTAAAATGTAATAATCATAAAACCCAAACAAGCTCCAGAATGCCATTTGCGAGTAAGCATCTCTGTGACTCTGGTCAGGTATTATTTAACCCATATGTTTTCAAATCCAGAAATGGCCTGGGATTGATGCATTTAAACATCAGAAGTCTGTGTAATCAATTCTTATTAGATCACCTGAAAATTCTTGTATCACCCCGATATCCTGGTTCTGATGGAAACCTGGCTTAAACAGAGTATACACAATCTGTCACCATACTCCATTTCTTTCAATGTGCTCTGAAAGTTAATCTATCTAGTAACAATTCAATTAATGTGGTGGGTGTATACAAACCACCTTCAGCGTTCTCTGGTGTAATTTCTAAACTAACAGACTTACTTGCTCAGTACAGTAACTCAGATTTTGGTTCTAGTTGACTTTAATCTAAATTGGTTAGCAAATGACTCATTGGTTTCATCCATCCATCCATCCATCTTCTTCTGCTTATCCGTGGCCGGGTTGCGGGGGGCAGTAGTCTAAGCAGAGACGCCCAGACTTCCCTCTCCCCAGACACTTCCTCCAGCTCTTCCGGGGGAATACCGAGGCATTCCCAGGCCAGCCGAGAGACATAGTCCCGTTGTCGTGTCCTAGGTCTTCCCCAAGGCCTTCTCCCAGTTGGACCTCCCCAGGGAGGCGTCCAGGAGGCATCCAGAACAGATGCCCGAGCCACCTCAGCTGACTCCTCTTGATGTGGAGGAGCAGCGGCTCTACTCTGAGCCCCTCCTGAGTGACCGAGCTCCTCACCCTATCTCTAAGGGAGCGCCCAGTCACCCTTCGGAGGAAACTCATTTTGGCTGCCTGTATCCAGGATCTTGTCCTTTCGGTCATGACCCAAAGCTCATGACCATAGGTGAGATTAGCAATGTAGATCGATCCGTAAATAGAGAGCTTCTCCTTGCAGCTCAGCTCTTTCTTTACCACAACAGACAGGTATATCGACCACATCACTGCATTAGCCTTTTGATCTCTCGTTCCATTCTTCCCTCACTCGTGAACAAGACCCCAAGATACTTAATCAGAATCAGAATCAGAAATACTTTATTTATCCCCGAGTGGAAAGTCTTTGTAACAGCAGCTCACTATCACGTCAGTGCACACAAGAATGGAAGTAAGGCAAGGCAAAAAGCAAAAATCTAATACACTATAATACAGGTAACTACAAAGTGGGTATAAGTATAAATTTAAATTAAATAAGTGTAATGTACAAAGTGGGTTGACCAGTTGAGGTTAATATTAGAGTATAAAGTAATAGTGCATGAGCCGTCAAGTTGCGTGTAGCTTATTAACAATATATAATGGGACGGAGGAAATTTAAAACACGGTGTATTGCACCGAATATTCCCAAATTATGTCCAGTATTGCAGACATGTTCATGATCGGTGTCAACTTGAGGCAGTTATTAATTAAATGAATAACTATAACCCAAAATTACCATTAATAGCTAGTAGGTGAAGGATGTGGAATTCAACATAGAAGAGGATGGCAAATTGTTCACTGTTGTGGGAGACATTAAAGAGACCGTCATATTTATACACAAACATTTATTTGAAAAGATAAACAAAGCAAAAACACACAATGAAGACTAACTCTAAATACACTAAACTACAGACAAAAGGGTGTGTGTGTGTGTGTGTGTGTGTGTGTGTGTGTGTGTGTGTGTGTGTGCGTGTGTGTGTGTGTGTCCAAGGCGGCTTGGACGTAAAATGGGTCAAACAAAAGAAAGCCAATGGCGAGGCCATATCGGTGACAGAGGGTGACTATCTAACTCCTTTTAACTTGGCACTAAAGATCACCATTACCTGTAAAAACTACTAAAACAAATAGAACTTTTTTGAATTTTGACTGTATCAACATCAAATTTTTTATACAGGATTGTATAAAAAGAGATACACGTTTCTATTATAAACAACTTTGGTTGTAAAACAGAGCAACTTTGGTTGTAAAACATGGCCGCCATCAACCAACCAAAATATCTTCGCAAAGTTCGGGGCTTAAAAATTGGCCATAACTTATTAACAATTTGTTCAATCATCACAAATCTTGGGAGATATAGTTATGTTTGGGAATAGGCATGCCGAAGCATTTGGCACAAAATTGCCATATTGGTTGTTGCAAGTGGAGGTGGTCTATCATATATTTACTGGAGACATCCAGCACTATCTCCTGAACGTACACATCGAGTTTCATTCAAATCCGACGAAGGAGGGTCGAGTTATAGGAAGGATAGATGAAGGGCGGTAAAGGAGGGGAACATTTGATGGTTTTTGACTTGAAACTGCAATTTCACATAATTTTGAATCATTATTCTTACTATCGATAACACCCTTGAAGACAATACATGCTGTAGTTAAATAATTATTATATTATTTACATATATCACAGCCTTTCATCTGAACACTTATGTGTCTAATTATTTAAATATCTAATTTTATTATTTACTTACCCGGCAGGGAAAAACCTGAATCCAATCAGTCAAATTGATATGTGCTCATATGCTAATTATTTGAATGTGGATTAGTTCAGCAATATTGTTACTGTTACAATGGCAGGTAAGTTCATGTTTGCGTAGGCTGCAGTCTATGCGATTGGCACAGTGACCATGATACTGTACGCTATTACCCAGCCCCCTAAAAAGTTGTTTTCTGCTGTCTGCCTACCTGCATGGATGTCAAGTTGAATAGTCTGTCTGTGCCTGGCATATTTAATTCAATTCCGTTTTATTTATATAGCCAAATATAGCTATATATCACAAATCCCAATTTGCCTTAAAAGGCTTTACAATCTGTATAACATATGACACCCTCTGTCTTTAGACTCTCGATTCGAATAAGGAAAAACTACCCAAAAATTTTTTTTTAACAGGCGAAAAACATGGAAGAAACCTCAAGAAGAGAAACAGAGGAGGGATCCCTCTTTAGAGAGACCTCAAAACCAACAAAATCAAAGATATGTGGCGAACGATCCAGACCATCACAGACTACAAAAGCAGGAGCACCACTTTCATGTGTGAGGACATCTTGCCAGATGAGCTTAACACATTTTATGGTCACTTTTATCTGCTCAACAAAAAGTCAGCTGCCTAGTCTGCTACACCTACAGAGGACTGGCGACTGTCAGTATCCACAGCAGATGTGAAAAGAATCCTGCTGAGAGTATATTTGAGTAAACCTGCTGGGTCTGATAACATCCCTGGCCATGTTCAAATAACATATCACAGTGTTCCCACCAGTCACCATCGTCCTTGTACCTAAAAAGCCTGCAGTTTCTAGTCTAAATGACTACCGCCCTGTGGCACTCACCCCCATTCTGATGAGGTGCATTGAGAAACTGGTTCTCATCATCAATGACAACATCTAAGCCAGCTTGGTTCCTCAACAGTTTACATTCAGAACCAACAGATCCAGAGAGGATGCCATCTCCACTCCACTCCACTTACACTTACACTGCCCTTACACATCTTGAAAACCTACATCAGGATGCTATTTGTTGATTTCAGCTTCAACACAATCTCCCCTATGAAACTGATTAGCACTCTTAGCTTGAGTACTGCACTCTGCAGCTGAATATTGGAGTTCCTCACAAACAGACCCCAGACCATTTGGATTGGTCAGATTTCCTCCATTCTATGTCTGAACACCATAGCCCCCAGGGCTATGTGCTCAGCCCCCTCCTGTTCACGGTGTACACCCACAACTGCAATCCCTGACATGGCAAGAACTCTCTTGGGAAGTTTGCAGATGAGAGTGCCATCGTCAGCTGGACTACAGCAACAGTGAGAATTTATTATGTAGCTACTATAGCTACTTATGAACATCACACATCTCCACCCTGGTAAAAAAAAGTTGTACTTCTTAAGGAAATTTAAGAAGGCAAAATTCCCATGCCAAGGTCCTGTTAACTTTTACCGAGGAGCAATAGAAAACATCCTGACTGTAAACATTACAAATTGGCATGGGATGTGCACGGTTAAAGACAGGAGGGCTCTCTGCAGCGGGTGAATAAAACCACCCAGAACATCATTGGTGTCATCATCTACCAAACATCAGTTATATTAGTTAGGTGAGGTGTTTGCGCAGAGCCCAAGGGATACTAAAAGACAATACCCAAGCCAACCACACCCTGTTCACCCTGCTGCCATCTGGCAAGCGATACAGAAGTATCTTCTGCTGTACCACCAGACTACAAGTAGTAGTAGTAGTCTGGGGGGGTAGTAGTCTGATGTTTTCTGGGGTTTGTGTGTAGCATGAAGGGACTACTGTTTGTATTTCGATATTGATATATACTGATATATATACTGATAAATAAATGAACCATGAACCATTACAACTGTCTGAATATCTGTCTTTTGACATGTTCCTCCCTTTCTATAAATCTTGCTCTCTCTCTTACTCTCAGACCTGCAGATATCCAGATATCAGGGGGCCTCATCTCTCCTCAACACTCCCAGAACAGTCTGAATACCGTCCAGCCTGCAGGAACTTTGCATGGTGAGCAAAATTTTAAAAACAAGATGTTCACTACACCAAAAGTCATCACATCTGTGGCCTCCTCTCAACTCCTTGAAAGAAAGCATGTTTAGACTAGTTAACACTTAAACAGTAGAATCATTTTTCCTCCAGCTGAGGATGAAAGGAGCAGCCTATCAAGGAGGAAAATTGAAAATAAATAAATTAACACTAATGTACTTGCATTTAGTTCTAAAAGAAAAGCTAAAAAAAAGCTCAAAGGATTTGGACCATTGAGGTTAAAACTAAAAGACTTAGTTTTCTGTCTATTGTAAATAAAGTGTGTCTGTGGACATAACTACAGTGACTATTGTAGTTTAGCTGATTGTCAAAGGAAGGCTGTCAGATTCAGCCTAATATCTGATTTCTCATGATAATAAAAGTAAAGCTCTGATCCAGCTATTGATGTTACAACGCTTAAACACTTCTTTAATTTACTTTGTTTAGGAACTGTACCTCTTTTTGCACGTCAATTATGATCTGACTACTCCTTATGTCACTTGTGCTGTGAGCATTGTTGGGATTTACAAACCAAATTGTGTGGGTGCAATCAATGAATTATGGCTATCAGAAAAATCAAAGATAATCATAAATAGTAACTTTAATTAATAAAGTTCCTCGGGGCACCACTCTTCTATAGGAAGAGAAATGATAGCCAATCAATTGATTGAGCCTCATATAATATACTAAACTATCTGATTAATAATTCAATTAATAACTATAACCAAAGATTTAAATTCTTGGAGGATTTTGGAGTTCTACATAGAAGAGGTTGGTGAATTATTCACTCTTAAAGAAACCAGCATCATTATACACAAACATTTACTAAAAGATAAACAATGAAAAAAAAAACACAATATGAAGTCTAACTCTAAATGGTAAATGTACTGTACTTGTATAGCGTCTTTGTATTCTTACGACTACTCAAAGCACTTTCACACTACATATACAGCTGCCCTAAATGCACTTTATAAAGGTGTGTGTGTGTTTGTGGGAAGAAAGCTAATTCAAAATGGTGGCTGAGGCCATGTTTGATAAACAGTGTAGCTATGTTAAAAGGCCAAATTGAAGTGTATGTGTGTTCGATATAGGATAATGGTGCCAAGTTAAAAGAGAATAGTTAGTTGTGTTAGTAGTGTGCAAGACCATGTGTCTGTGTGAAACATCACAAATATCAACTTAGCATGTGGCTACCAAATCACCTAACAGTGAGAACACGTCACAACAATAAAACTCAATGAAAAACATTTCAGAACACGTACATTGACAAGACAGTCCTGTGCTTACTCTCTGGGGAAGACCTGGTCTGATTAGAAGAGACAACAATCATCCCACTTTGGATGGAGCAGCTCTCATATCTAGAAATCTGGATGAGTTTATTAATGTACCTAAACCATGACAACCCAGAATTGAGACGAGGAGGCAGAGTTGCAGTCCTACACGTTTAACCCCACAATGATGGTGTCTGCCCCCTGACCACTTAAATTAATAAAATCTAAGGTTAACAGAAGAGGAGTTATACATAAACTCTTTTTAAAAATTACCACTGCTGAAATAGCACAACAAAATAGGAGAACTAAATGTGGACACTTAAACATCAGATCTCCATCATCTAAAGCTTTACTAGTAAACGATCTAATATCAGATTTTCATACTTTCATACTTATTTTGTCTTACTGGCTGGGTCATGAAGAATATGTTAACATAAATGAATCCACTTCCCCTAGTCATATTAATACTCACATTCCTCGAGTAGGAGGAACCGACCTGGAAAACACGACATTCAATTCTATTTGTTATAGTTTACATGGTCCTTATTCTGAGTTATCTGAATTCTCAGAATTTGTATGAAGTTTAGTCCTTAAAACTGATAAAGAAATTATTGTAGGTGATTTTAAAATTCATGTGGACGCTAAAAATGATTGCATTGACTGCATTTTTCTCAGTCTTTCCACAGAATCCTTCATTATCAGACCATTATTTAATAACGTTTGAACTCCTATTACTGGACTACACACCACTAGGCAAATACTACTACACTAGATGTCTATCTGATAGTGCTGTATCTAAATTTAAGGAAGTGAATCCATCTGAATTTAACTCATATATTGCTATGTCTCAACATAACAGAGGACTCTTATGCTAATTTCAGTCAGTCCCAAGTTGATCTTCTTGTTGATAGTGCTGCAGGTTCACTGCGAACAACACTCTACTTTGTTGCCCCTGTAAAAAAGAAAAAAACAAAACAAAGAAGGTTAGCTCCAAGATATAACCCACAAATTAAAGCAAACATCACGAAACCATGAAAGGAAATGGCGTTCCAACAATCTGGGAGAATCTCGTTTAGCCTGGCAAAATAGTCTTAACATATAGGAAGGCTCTCCATACTGCCAGAGTAACCTGTTACTCATCATTAATAGAGGAAAATACAAACAACCCGGTTCCTTTTCAGTTCCTTTTCAGTTCCTTTTCAGTTCCTTTGGGCTTCACCTGGAGCTGCCCAGTTGTCCTTCTTGGGTTTTTTTTATTTAAGAGGAAAAGGGGACAATGCATATTAATGAACATTAAACAATGTAAATATGCCAGATTATAGCTAATTTCCATCTGCAGACCCCCAGGAAGGTAGATGTTACACACACAAAAAAGAAAAAATACTATATATAACACAATAAGGACAAGTACAAATGCCTCGATACAACAAAGTCAAAATTAGTACAAACAATAGAAACAAGAAGTTAATAAAAAGAAGGGATAAAACATGATTTACAATTACATTTGTATTGCACTGAATCTAAGAAGGTGCACAAGTTTGAGTAAATAAATTATGAATATTGCAGAGGCTCATCTTACAAACATCAGAATCAGAATCAGAAATACTTTATTAATCCCCGAGGGGAAACTCTTTAATTTGCAAATAAGTAAAGTACTGGTCACATATGACCGCATGTTAGAGTGTCTCTCAACCCACACTTTCAAATGTGTTTTAAAAGTATGGAAAGTTGTACATTCCCTCACTGAGAGTGGAATGCTATTCCAAAACGTTGAACACTGAAATGACAGAACGTTTTGATATAATGATGTACGTCTGAATAGGAGCTCACAGTCACCTCTAACAGTGGCACGTGCTACACGTGAAGCCGGGCAACTAAGAGATTTCTTTTTTTAAAAGTCATTAAACGGGGGAGGAGCCGAACCATGAATAACTTTGTAAATCAAACAAGCAGACTGAAATATTTTACCATTTGAGAGACTTAATAAACGATATTTAACAAGAATGTGACACTGGTAGTAAGAAAAAGGTTTCTTGTTTTTTGATCCATCCTCTTCCCTTATGTTTTACATTCTAGTCTTTTCATTATAACTACTGTATATATACTACAATTTCATAATTTTCATCAGAATTGTATGTAATTTGATCTTCTGTTGTGAATCTATTCTGTACACTCTACATCTATTTGCATGTATGTCCGTCCTGGGAAAGGGATTCCTCCTCTGTTGCTCTTCCTGAGGTTTCCCTGTTAAAAGGTTTTTTTGAGGGTAGTTTTTCCATAGTCGAATCGAGGGTCTAAGGACAGAGAGTGTCGTATGTTATACAGATTGTAAAGCCCTTTGAGGCAAAATTGTGATTTTGATATTGGGCTATATAAATAAAATTTAATTGAAGTGAATTGCTAAGCCAAGTACACTGTTAAGCCATGTGAAGCTTTATAATGCCCAGTTACATTACCAGTCCATGGATAGAAAAAAGGTTGGTTTAATTTGTGTACTGCTCCATTTGCGGGAAGTTCCGTGGTGGATTAGGCAGAGAAGATTTTGTAATTCCATTGTGGAAAAGTTTGCTGTGCGGTGTCCGTTTTTGCAGATGGAGGAAGCTGCTCACTCAGTCTGCTCAGCGCTTCTTAAAGTTAAGTATCAGTGGTCTCAACAGTAGTATCTTATGGTTAGCATCAATTGTATTCCAAACTGTAACCGTACACTTGCTAGGATGGATTTGAGGACATGTATGAGAGAGTAATAAAAACCCCTTCTGTCAAGTTTGATGGATTTGATTTTTATCAGACATATCAAGTCCCGCCCCTTTTATAGATTAAATTAAGCTAGATGAAATTAAACTTTAAAGTGTATCTTGACTTACTTTAAGGTACATTTTGACTTTGCCAGGGCACAAACATCCAGGAGTCATTCTGTCTTTACAACTTTAAGATTTTGGATAAACCCACTTTTTACTATACTTTGAACCAAACTGTAATGTTGTTACATTTCTTTAGTATAGTGTGAACAAAAGCTTTAGAAGAATGTGCCCTTAAAACAACTCTGTGTTAGTTGAATTAATTACATGTTCCAAACAGCATTTTCAGTAGATAGATCATGTAATTTATTATACAAGTAAAAAGTCCAAACAAAAATAAATAATCTAATACAAGATAAATTGCAAATTTTGCTAAACTTACCATTCTCACATGAAAAAACTGTGCTAATGTGTTAAATAGAGTCTTCTCTTCTCTTGTCCTATGCTCTGCTGTGGTATGTGACACACTGTTTCTAGCCTTCTGTATTTCACGATTACAAACAGCTGCAGGTACTTGGATGTCTTACAAGAATTGCTTGAAAGCTAAAATAACAGCTATCTATCTGTTTTATCTATGTATAAAAATTACACCTATGCAGGTAACGGCAGAAAACGCCTCTTGAGTGTTTGAAAACCTGTACAGCACGTTTCCCATATGCAACAAAAATGAGTTAAAGATGAACTTCGTGGAGGGGGATTTGGTGAGAATATCCAAACTGAGAGGAGTGTTTGATTAAAAAATATCAACAGAGTTATACCGACGAGTTGTTTACAGTGGTCGGACCCGTACATCGTCAAACCCCTGTGTACAAGCTGGAAGATTATGACTGAGAACCTATCCAAGGGACGTTTTACGAAGCAGAGTTGCATAAAGTTAAGAGTTGGCAACAAAGACAAAGTGTTTCAAGTGGAAGAAGTCCTGGACGTGCGCATTGTGGGCAGTAAAAAAGAAATGCTTGTATGTTGG
The DNA here is from genome assembly GCA_011952105.1 of Coreoperca whiteheadi. NCBI lineage: Eukaryota > Metazoa > Chordata > Actinopteri > Centrarchiformes > Sinipercidae > Coreoperca > Coreoperca whiteheadi. The sequence goes on along the minus strand of CM022482.1, from coordinate 3,709,560 downwards.
AAAAACTGGCCTGACAAGTTCAACAGCTGGGTCAAGGCAAGCCACCTGAAAAACATATTAAAACAATAGGTATGTCGGATCGGGGTCATTACAACATGGATCAATCCGAGAGGTTTTACGTCACCATGCCCTCCAACTCCAGTCTCGACGTATTTAAAAGTAATACAAGCTCCACCCACTTTCGAGGGTGGCCCGCCATACACGAACAGTGTATAGTAGGTGTTCCTCTACAGGGCATCTCTGTGGACAGAAATGTCTAGCGCCCGAGCATGGCAAAGCAGATAAATTTTTTCCGGTCTGCGAAACGGAGGTGGAAAGCAGGCCTGGAGTACCACAGATCTCACGGTGTCAGTGAGAGTCTTAGGAACATACCCAGGCCTTGGACGGGGCAAGTTCCCATGCATGAGGGTGCCAAGGGGGCCTGCCAGTCCCTCATTCTCCTCAATGCAGAGAAAATAACAGACATACAGTTTTGAGAGTAAGAAACTGTCTGAAACTTTCTCCAGTGGCTTAAAGGGAGCCTCGGAAAGGCCAGGAAGGGACGCAGTCCAGTCCCAGGCTGGCACCCTGGTGTGTAGTGCAGGTCTCAACCTACACGGTCCACAGAGGAAACGAGTAACTTGCTTTGGGTGGTGTTACAATAAAACACCACCCAAAGGAGTGTGGTAAGTTACTAGGCCGCCAAATACATCCTTAATGTGGAGGGAGCTAACCCAGTGGAGAACCTCTCTTGCAGGAACTCCAGTACCGCGCTTATATGGCAGATGATGGATCCCCAGGGACCTCTGCCCCATAAAGTAAAGAATCTCCACCTCAGTACATACAGTTTCCTCGTGGTGGGAGCTGAGAGAGGAGGTCCCTCCTGAGCGGGATCTCAAGATGAGAGCCGTTGAGGAGAGACCCAAGGTCTGAGAACCGAGCTCGGCCCGGCCCGAACGGAGCCACTAATGGAAGACGGCCCCGTCCCGGCACTCTCTCTAGAACTCCTGGGAGCAGAGCAAGCGGGGGAAATGTATTCAGGAGCAGCCTCTGCCATTCCTGTACCCTCGCGCCCAGTCCGAGAGGAGCTGGGGGCGACAGGGAGAACCACAGGTGACAATGAGAATTGTCGTGGGTAGAAAGCAGGTCTACGTAAGCCAATTTGCCAATTTCCTCCCTAAGGAGTTCCACCACCTCGGTGCGGAGTCTCCACTCCCCGGGCCTCGGCCCCTGCCTCGACAGGATGTCAGCTTCCACACTCAGGCGCCCTGGGATGTCTCTTACCCTGACTGCGAGCAGCATTCCTCGGGCCCACAAGGCGAGCCAACTTGTACAAGTGGCAAGGCCCCAAACCCCTTTGGTGGTCCACCAGCCTGAGACAAGGCAGGAAGTGCTTCAGCTAGTTAGCCTGAACCACTGCCAGCATTTCTAGGCAATTTATGTGCCACAAATGACGGTGTTCCTGCCACAACCCCTGGGCTTCCGGTGGTAGCGCAGCACGCGGAGAGGCAAAGCTGCACATTGCTCGCAGCCGGCACCCTTGAGTGCTGCTCTTCCAGACAAACAATACACATCAAGTGTGCATCCCTGCTCGTAAAGTAACGTGAGCAGACAGACTGACACAGAGCGCTTGCTGAAGACAACAGAAGCTAAGGCCGTGTGTTTGCCGGTATGCTTTATAGCTTCCGGGTCTGTGACGTCACCCACCGATGACGTTCAATCTCCCTATTGGACGGATGGCATAGAGGCTTCATGACGCAATCACGCAGAGGCGTTTCCATAGTGGTGACGCAGCGCGAGTTGCCTTTAAAGGGAAAATTTTATTTCATCTTGTGTTAGACTAATTATTTATTTTTGTCTACTGAAACTGTTGTTTGGAACATTTAATTAATTCAACTAACAGAGTTTTCTTAAGGGCACATTCTTCTAAAGCTTTTGTTCATGGTAAACTATTGAAAATAAATTGATTATTAAATATAGTTTGCATTCAAATGTAACAACATTAAGGTTCAAAGTACTTTTAGTACAAAATTTCTAAAATTGAATCAGACAAAATTACTCCTGACAGTAATTTTCTGTACACTGTGACCTGAAGATAATAGCACGAGGGAGGGTCAGAGTCAGAAGACTGGAAACAGTGTGTCACATACCACAGCAGAGCACAGGATAAGACAGAGGAAGTGAAGAGAAGACAAGACTTTATTTAACACATTAACAGTTTTTTTTCATGTGAGAATGCTAAGTTTAGCAAAAGTTACAATTTATCTTGTGTTAGATTATTTATTTTTGTTTGGGCTTTTCACTTGTTGAATAAATTACATGATCTCTCTACTGAAAATGCTGTTTGGAAAATTGAATTAATTCAAGTAACACAGAGCTGTTTTAAGGGCACATTCTTCTAAAGCTTTTGTTCACACTAAACTAAAGAAATGTCAACAGTTTAAAGTTTAATTTCATCTAGTTTATTGCAATTAAACCTTTTCACTCCATTAATACACTTCATCCCCTTCTACCAATCTTTAAATAAAGAATTTTAAAAAATTGTTTAATTTTAATTGATTTAATTCAGGTGCTTTGTGTATTGGGTGGCAGTCGAAGGCGGGGGCCTCGGCAACCCAATCCCCGGACACGGAATCTGGCTCTAGGGACATGGAATGTCACCTCGCTGGGGGGGAAGGAGCCTGAGCTGGTGCGGGAGGTTGAGAGATACCGACTAGAGATAGTCGGGCTCGCCTCCACGCACGGCTTGGGCTCTGGAACCCAACTCCTTGAGAGAGGCTGGACTCTCTACTACTCTGGAGTTGCTCGCGGTGAGAGGCGGCGGGCTGGTGTGGGCTTGCTTATAGCCCACCAGCTCAGCCGCCATGTGTTGGAGTTTACCCCGGTGAACGAGAGGGTAGTTTCCCTTCGCCTTCGGGCTGGGGATAGGTCTCTCACTGTTATTTGTGCTTACGGGCCGAATGGCAGTGTAGAGTACCCGACCTTCTTGGCGTCTCTGGGAGGGGTGCTGGAAAGTGCTCCGACCGGGGACTCCGTGGTTCTACTGGGGGACTTCAATGCTCACGTGGGCAGCGACAGTGATACCTGGAGGGGCGTGATTGGGAGGAACGGCCCCCCCGACCTGAACCCGAGTGGTGTTCTGTTATTGGACTTCTGTGCTAGTCACGGTTTGTCCATAACGAACACCATGTTCAAGCATAAGGGTGTCCATCAGTGCACGTGGCACCAGGACACCCTAGGTCGGAGGTCGATGATCGACTTTGTGGTTGTTTCATCTGACCTTCGGCCATATGTCTTGGACACTCGGGTGAAGAGAGGGGCGGAGCTGTCAACTGATCACCACCTGGTGGTGAGTTGGATCCGATGGCGGGGGAGGAAGCTGGACAGACTTGGCAGACCCAAACGTACTGTGAGGGTCTGCCCGGGAACGTTTGGCAGAGTCTCCAGTCAGAGAGATCTTCAACTCCCACCTCCGGCAGAGCTTCAACCTCATCCCGAGGGAGGCTGGAGACATGGAGTCCGAGTGGACCATGTTCTCCACCTCCATTGTCGACGCGGCCGCTCGGAGCTGTGGCCGCAGGGTCTCCGGTGCCTGTCGTGGCGGCAATCCCAGAACCCGGTGGTGGACCCCGGAAGTAAGGGATGCCGTCAAGCTGAAGAAAGAGTCCTATCGAGCCTGGTTGGCTCGGGGGACTCCGGAGGCAGCTGATGGGTACCGGAGGGCCAAGCGGGCCTCGGCCCGGGTGGTTGCGGAGGCAAAAACTCGGGTCTGGGAGGAGTTTGGTGAGGCCATGGAGAAGGACTATCGGTCGGCCTCGAGGAGATTCTGGCAAACCATCCGGCGCCTCAGGAGGGGGAAGCAGTGCCCTGCTCACACTGTTTACAGTGGGGGTGGGAATCTGCTGACTTCGACTGGGGACATCCTCGGACGGTGGAAGGAGTACTTCGAGGATCTCCTCAACCCCACCGGCATGTCTTCCATTGCGGAAGCAGAGGATGGGGTCTCGGTTGCGGGCCCGTCGATCTCCCGGGCTGAGGTCACTGAGGTAGTTGAGAAGCTCCTCGGTGGCAGGGCACCGGGGGTGGATGAGATCCGCCCTGAGTACCTCAAGTCTTTGGATGTTGTGGGGCTGTCTTGGTTGACGCGCCTCTGCAACGTCGCGTGGCGGCTGGGGACAGTGCCTCTGGACTGGCAGACTGGGGTGGTGGTCCCTCTGTTTAAAAAGGGGGACCAGAGGGTGTGTTCCAACTACAGGGGGATCACACTCCTCAGCCTCCCCGGAAAAGTCTATGCCAGGGTACTGGAGAGGAGAATTCGGCCGATAGTCGAACCTCGGATTCAGGAGGAACAATGCGGTTTTCGTCCCGGTCGTGGAACACTGGACCATCTCTACACCCTCTCCAGGTTGCTGGAGGGTTCATGGGAGTTTGCCCAACCAATCCACATGTGCTTTGTGGATTTGGAGAAGGCATTCGACTGTGTCCCTCGCGGCGACCTGTGGGGGGTTCTCTGGGAGTACGGGGTCCGGGGCCCTCTGCTAAGGGCTGTCCGGTCCCTGTATGACCGGAGCAGGAGTTTGGTTCGCATTGCCGGCAGTAAGTCAGATTTGTTCCCGGTGTATGTTGGACTCCGGCAGGGCTGCCCTTTGTCACCGGTCCTGTTCATTGCTTATATGGACAGGATTTCTAGGCGCAGTCGGGGGCCGGAGGGAGTCCAGTTTGGGGACCACAGGATTTCATCTCTGCTTTTTGCAGATGATGTTGTCGTGTTGGCTTCTTCAAATCAGGACCTTCAGCGTGCATTGGGACGGTTTGCAGCCGAGTGTGAAGCGGCGGGGATGAGAATCAGCACCTCCAAATCCGAGGCCATGGTTCTCAGTCGGAAAACGGTGGCTTGTCCCCTTCAGGTTGGTGGAGAGCTCCTGGCCCAAGTGGAGGAGTTTAAGTATCTTGGGGTCTTGTTCACGAGTGAGGGAAGGATGGAGCGGGAGATTGACAGGCGGATCGGTGCATCCTCCGCAGTGATGCGGTCGATGTACCGGTCTGTCGTGGTGAAGAAGGAGCTGAGCTGCAAGGCAAAGCTCTCTATTTACCAGTCGATCTACGTTCCTACTCTCACCTATGGTCATGAGCTTTGGGTCATGACCGAAAGGACAAGATCCCGGATACAGGCGGCCGAAATGAGTTTCCTCCGCAGGGTGGCTGGGCGCTCCCTTAGAGATAGGGTGAGGAGCTCGGTCACTCGGGAGGAGCTCAGAGTAGAGCCGCTGCTCCTCCACATCGAGAGGAGTCAGCTGAGGTGGCTCGGGCATCGGTCCCGGATGCCTCCTGGACGCCTCCCTGGGGAGGTGTTCCGGGCATGTCCAACCGGGAGGAGGCCCCGGGGAAGACCTAGGTCACGCTGGAGGGACTACGTCTCTCGGCTGGCCTGGGAACGCCTCGGTATTCCCCCGGAAGAGCTGGAGGAAGTGTCGGGGGAGAGGGAAGTCTGGGCGTCTCTGCTTAGACTGCTGCCCCCGCGACCCGGCCCCGGATAAGCGGTAGAAAATGGATGGATGGATGGATGGATGGATGGATGATTTAATTCATTTTATTTTTATTTATTTTCTGTGGGGGGGGATAAAAGGGGCAGGACTTTATATTGATAACAATCTAATCCATCAAACTTGGATTAAAAAGTGACAGAAGGTTTTTTTTTATTACTCTGTCTTCTGTGAATTATTAGTCATGAGTGTCAAGGTCTTTATTAGTTTTCTCTTTTCCTCTCCTCCCAGCAGCATGTGCTGACTGAAACAATGCTCTGCCTCACTGTTTTTAAGCTTTGGCAGACATTAATGTTTAGTATTGTTTTGATTCAACTTAATATGCCTCACACTCAGGCGCCATTATGTTTGGGGTTTACCAACTATATGGTTCACATGGCGGTATCATTAATTAGATTTGGCTATCAGGATTATAAAAGATAATGCTTTAAATTAATAAAGACCTTGGGGCACAATCCTTATAAAAAGGAAAACTTTAGCCAAATAATTGATTCATTCTCATAAATACACTGAATTATCAATTTGGAACTCAGATTCATTTGTCATTATGTATAACTATATCCCAAAATGACCATTAATAGCTAGTAGGTGAAGGATTTGGAATTCAAACATAGAAGAGGCTGGCAAATGATTCACTCTTGTGAGACATAAAAGAGATCAGCATAATTAAACCCAATCATTTATTTACAAAGGTAAACAATGCAAAAACACACTATGAAGACTAACTAAATACATTAAACCTGTGGCTGCCTGGACTTAACGTGGATCAATTAAAGAACACTAAATCAAGATGGCGGGGAGTGTAGCTGCAGTTACATTAGCTTCAGCGTGTCATGGAGCTGAGTTAAAAGAAGTTAGTTATCATGCAAAGATCCTGTGTGTAGCATAAATAACTAACATTAATTTAGTAATAGCTACCAGATTAACGAACAGATTGAAAAGAATGAGAAAGATAAATCTTAATGAAATCATATCAGTAAAGTCACATATGTAAAGTTACTGAACAGTTCTGTACTATGTTAAGCACCGTGTTTAGCTAACATGCTTATGCCCAGTGGTTGTTACCAGTCCCTTTTGGGTGTCTGTTGCTCTGTTGGCCGGCGTCTGTCCGATCGGGCCAAGTGGGGAAGAATTTTTGGTTCTGCTGTGGACAACAGTTGCTGCGCCTGTTGCCGGTCGTGCTCGGTGTGGATAGCTTCACGTTAACTGGCTCGGTTACTTCTTAAAGTTAGCTGGCTGGCATGCCGCTAGCTTGTTGAGGCAATAATCTTATGCAGGATCTTGCATCGTCGCTGTAAGAGATCAGAGAGTTTAGTTCTACAGGGACGCGGGCTTCTTTGTTGTGGCCTTCTGCTACCTTGTTGAGACCAGGATGAGCGTGTCCACTCTAGCTGGGCGCTAAGAAGAAGCAGCAAGCTCAGGGCGGAGCGGGCAGAGAAGAAGAGAGGTGGAGCAAGGGTCATGATGCTTCTATATTGACCTGGTGATGGCCGGGTTCACATGTCAGCAGACGTCACTGGGAGAGTGACTTTTGTGGGAGAAAAGCGAATGCAGTCCTTTAAACATTTAGTGCACAAATGTCTGCAAATTGCATCCACAAAAATGCTTGAAATTTGATGTTTTACCTAGTTTGGGGTCAAACTGTCATTATCTGGAATTGATCTTAGACCAGTTGTCTGTTTTGGACTTGTTGATTCATTCTTTGATTCTTGAATCATGTGCAGATGATAAATATATCTTCCAGCACTGTGATTTCCCAACTGAATTCTCTCTCTGACCTTTCTTGTGTTCTGATCCTAGACCCATGCTCTTCCCACACTCCCATCACTCGTAGGGAGCGACCAAGGAACAACGAGCGGCAACGAGCCAACAGCACCGCCACCTTGGCGGCCTCCGTTGGCCTGCCTTGCCCCTTCTCCAAATCTGGGACTCATTACGGTGGCAGCGTTGAGTGGCATGCTAGGGAGAGGCTGAGCCAGGCTAACCTGAATGCCATCACCTTCCCAGGAACCCCACCAACCAACACAGGGGATGGCATTAACATTACTGGCTACAATGAAACCCTGGTGACGGACAGACAGACGAGACACAGTGATGCAAGCATATTGGAAGACAATGCAAAGGAAATGTATAGAGGGAGAGCCTTCAGTTTAGAGATGAGTGGAGGTAATTTTTCAGAAAACACCAAACAAGTTTCACCAGTGACGCCAACACCCCTTCCCCATTTCCAGCTTGAAGCACCACTAAACAGAAAGAACCATGGTTACACTGTGTTGCCTCCTCCCCCATTCTCCCATCTTTCCAACCTGTCCTCACTGCGAATCTCTGAGTCCAGCCTTTTCAGCCCTATCAACAAGCAACAACCACTAGAAACAGGCCTATCGCAGGAGGACTTTAAATATGGCTTTCTCCAAAATCCTGCCCCTCTGATACCTTCTCCGCCAATTAAAAAGTCAAGCATTGTGAAGGACTTCCCTCCTCCTCCTCCCTTCGAGTTGGAGCAGGAAGCTGGACACCAGACTGTGGGAAGGTTTGTTGTACAATGTTTTTATATTTAAACCTGAATTGAAATATTATCATTGTTGACCTTTTCTGATTTTTCCGCTTGCTCTTTCTCTTTTTCAATTTCTCTGTTCCTTCTCCTGTACTCTAGTCATAGCATGGAGTTCTTAAACAACTCTATTATTCCCACCAGGAGGTCATCCCTTCACTCCCCTCCAATGTCTCCCTCCTCTTCTGTCTTTCCTCTGCCCGTGCCCAGCCTACTTCCTTCCCTGAAGCCACAGCCCTCCACCATCACCCCCATTACCACAACCGAGGACAACCTTGGTCTTCAGTACCAGCCCCTCCCCAAGAGGGAAAAGACATTCGAGGAAATGCGAGCGGAGGCTCTGGCCAGAAAGCTGGTGGGTACCTGGAGTCAGCAGTTACCTTGAATAAATGTTGCTGTAGCTAGTTCCGACTCTAGCGTTTTCCATATCGTTCTGACTCTACCTTGGTCAGTGTACCTATGTAGTTCTGATTTTACCTTTGATATTGTACCTAGTTCCTTTTATCTTTGTCATCATGTCTATTTCTGACTGTACCTTGTTCCAATAAGTAGCCCTGACTATCTTTGTCTTTGACCTATTTTTTTACTGTGCATTTGTCATTTACCTAATTCTGGTTCCCTTTCGATGATGACACTTTGTGGAACACCTCCAACTTCACAGCTGTCGCCAGCTTTCTGATCTTCAGCAAGCGCTTCAGAAAGTACTCTGAGTGAGAACAGAAGTACGACAGTCAGAAATGGCGAGTGAGAAGGATTCGGGATCCAGAAGCTGGCTCTGCGGCTTCTTCTGCCCCAAGTCAGAGACCGATTCTGGGATTGTCTAGCTCTGAGGAGGTGAATGTACTCATTGTCGAAGGCGGTAATGTGGGTGGCTCGCCAGCCCAGTTACAGCAGTACGAGAAGTTGCTGGAGGTCTCTGTGCCACTAAGGAGACGGCCCGTGCTATCAGTCGCTCCATGGCGGTCCTGGTGGCAGCGGAGAGACATTTGTGGCAAAAATCTTTTGGGCATCGAGGAGAGGGATTAATCATTCCTCCTTGATGAAGGAGAGGGATTAATCATTCCTCCTTGATGCCCCGCTCTCGCCTCCTTTTCTCTTCGGCAGTGTTGTCAGCCAAGAGGTTTCAGGAGGGAAAGAAGCAGGTGGCAGCTTTTCAGCGATTTATGCCCCATAAATCCCAGCAAGGTACATCAAGTGCCTCAAACAGGCAGACACACTATCAAGCCCCTTCGCAAAGATCTAGGGGCTCGAAGCAGCACTCTCAACCGAAGCCTTTGAGGGAAAAAGTGAATCTGATGACCATTATTCTTACAAAATAGGCTTTGGCAAAGAGGCCCTGACGGTTATGTCGGGTCTCTGAGGGTACCCTCACCCGGGGGGCAGCAAATTAAACTTGCTCGTCAAAGGAAGCTATTAGGAAATTAATCTGTGAAGCCCGCCATCCACGGCACAGCGACATTCGCAGAACTTAAACCTCAAAACCTGCATGTCAATGCAACGATTATGGGGAGTTCACCTGTAGGAATATTAGGTCAGCCAGTTCCTGCTGTACAGGCACTTCAGGAAACCAAAGTTGCTCCTCTGGATCTATCAGGTACCAGCTTCAAGAGGCTGATGAATGCTGACAATTCCTCTTATCGTGAGCCACATCAGGCCTGAAGACTGGTTTGTAACGATCGATCTAAGGAATGCGTATTTTCATATTTCTATTCTGCCAGAACCCAGGAATTTCCTGAGGTTCCCTTTTGGTGGGAAAGCATACCAATACCTGGATCTTCCATTTGGCCTACCGTTATCCCCATGCACTTTCACGGAATGAAAGGACGCAGCCCTGGTGCCACTCAGGTTCCAGCAGTTCTTAATTACATAGATGACTGGCTAATATTAGCAAAGTTGCAGGAGATGGCAGCACAGCAGCGAGATGTCGTGCTTGACCACATTAAGTGCTTGTGGCTGAGGCTCAATATGAAAACGAGCATGTCCAGAGGACAGCGTTTCAAGGAGTAGCGTGGGACACAGTCACGATGTGGGCACAATTGTGGTAGAGTGGGTCATCCACCAATAGGAAGGTCGGTAGTTTGATCACATGTCGAAGTGTCCTTGAGTAAGATACTAAACCCCAAATTGCTCCACAGGGTTGTGTCTTCGATGTGTGAGAGTGTGTGAATGGTCAGTTCCTGTGTACTGATGGGCAGTTAGCACCTGCCATCAGTGTATGAATGAAGAGTAGGGTTCTACTCTTACTGGTGGCCCCATTCTGGCCGGCCTGAATATGGTTTTCAGACCTGGTAGCCCTCCCGTGGGAGATTACCATCAGGAGGTATCTACGCAGGTGATATTTAACCCCAGCCGGAGATGTGGAAGCTGTGGGTTTGGCCCCTGAGGTGGCTCAATTCCTAAATTCGGGTCTGTCTACTGAGGTAGTGGGGACCATCCTAAATTCTAGAGCTCCCTCCACGAGGACATTTTATGCTTTGAAGTGGAGAGTTTTCACTTTATGGTGCAGAGAATACCAATAGTACCCAGTTAACTGTTCAGTGGCTTCAATGCTGGAGTTCCTTCAAGGCTGTTTCTCGGCCGGGTTTTCCCCGGCTAAACTTAATGTGGCGACAGTGGCTACCTTCCATGCACTGCTGGATGGCAGCTTGTTGGAAAGGCACCATCTTATTACACATTTCCTCTGTGGTACCCTGAGGATCAGGCTCAACCTACTTTGGATCAGATTCTTCAGGGTCTCACGCACTAATGTCCTGAGTTTGTGCCTTAATTGCTTCACACTAGGACAGGCATCCCGTCAGCATAGCGAAGAGGGCATTTTGTTCCCCAAAGTGCAGGGCGAGTTCCCTCAAAAGGGAACGTCTCAGGTTATGCATGTAACCATGGTTCCCTGAGAGGGGAAATAGACGCCGTGTCCCTCTGCCATACTTCCTGCATGCCTGGGAGCTCTTGCTTCAGTCGATCAAAAGGCTGACAACAGCTGTGAAGCTGGCTCCCTTTATACCTCCCTTATGCTTCTGCCGGCTTACATTATGTGTTGATGTTGCACCAATCAAGATTGGACTAAGTTTCGTCATTGACGCAGCTAATCGTTCCCCACTCAGGGAACCATGGTTACATGTGTAACCTGACACATTCTGTCTATCTACATCTGACTCTACCTTGATCAGTGTATGTAATTCTCTCTACCTTAGCCATTATCCTGATGCCCAAATAAGGAGACAGTCTGGGCATGTAGGACTCAACAACGGTGCGCAGGCTATAGGCCTGTAATGGGTGTATGTGCTATGAAATGTCGAAAGTGCGTGTCTCACACTGTGGTGGATTACAGACGTGAGACTCTGAGAACTTTTTGGAGCTTTAGACGGAGCTATGAATTGTTCATCAGAGACTTTAAATTAGAATTAAGCTGTTTTACTACCGCCCTTGCTTCTTCTTCTTTTCCTTTCGGCTGCTCCCTTTCAGGGGTCGCCACAGCGAATCATCTGCCACCTCCAGCTCCGCCTCTTGTCGTTTCTTCAGTGCCACTGTCTCTAAGCTGTACAACATCACTGGTCTCACCACCGTCTTGAACACCTTTCCTTTCATTCTTGCTGATACTCTTTTATCACACAACACACCTGACACTTTTCTCCACCCATTCCAACCTGCTTGTACTCGCCTCTTCACCTCTTTTCAACAGTCTCCATTGCTCTGAACCGTTAACCCTAAGTACTTAAAGTCCTGCACCTTCTTCACCTCTGCTCCCTGTAACCTCACCGTTCCACCTGTGTCCCTCTCATTGACACACATGTATTCTGTCTTACTGCGGCTAAGCTTCATTCCTCTGTTTTCCAGAGCAGACCTCCATCTCTCTAGATTCTCCTCCACCTGCTCCCTGCTCTCACTACAAATAACAATGTCATCCGCAAACATCATTGTCCATGGAGATTCCTGTCTAACCTCATCTGTCAGCCTGTCCATCACCAGAGCAAACAAGAAGGGGCTCAGAGCCGATCCTTGATGCAGACCCACCTCCACCTTGAACTCCTCTGTCACACCTACAGCACACCTCACCACGGTCTTACAGCTCTCATACATGTCCTGCACCACTCTAACATACTTCTCTGCCACTCCAGACGTCCTCATACAATACCACAGCTCCTCTCTCGGCACCCTGTCATACGCTTTCTCTAAATCTACAAAGACACAATGCAACTCCTTATGACCTTCTCTGTACTTCTCCATCAGCATCCTCAAAGCAAACACTGCATCTGTTGTGCTCTTTCTAGGCATGAAACCATATTGCTGCTCACAAATGCTCACCTCTGCCCTTAGCCTAGCTTCCACTACTCTTTCCCACAACTTCATTGTATGACTCATCAGCTTGATTCCTCTGTAGTTGCCACAGCTCTGCACATCTCCCTTGTTCTTAAAAATTGGCACCAGTACACTTCTCCTCCATTCCTCTGACATCCTCTCACTCTCCAAGATCTTGTTAAACAAACTAGTCAGAAACTCAACTGCCACCTCTCCTAGACACTTCCATACCTCCACAGGTATGTCATCAGGACCAACTGCCTTTCCACTCTTCATCCTCTTCAACGTCCTCCTCACTTCACTCTTGCTAATCTTTGCCACTTCCTGCTCCACACCAGTCACCTCTTTTACTATTCGTTCCCTTTCATTTTCCTCATTCATCAACTCTTCAAAGTACTCCTTCCATCTTCCCATCACACTCCTGGCACCTGTCAATACATTTCCATCCTTATCTTTAATCACCCAAACCTGCTGCACATCCTTCCCATCGCTATCTCTTTGCCTGGCCAACCTGTACAAATCCACCTCTCCCTCTTTAGTGTCCAACCTAGCATACAAGTCCTCATATGCTCTTTGTTTGGCCTTTGCCACCTCTACCTACCTTCACCTTACGCTGCATCTCCCTGTACTCCTGTCTACTCTCTTCAGTCCTCTCAGTGTCCCACTTCTTCTTTGCTAACCTCTTTGTATACACTCCTGAACTTCCTTGTTCCACCACCAAGTCTCCTTGTACACTTTCCTCGTTCCAGATGACACACCGAGTACCCTCCTACCTGTCTCTCTGATCACTTTAGCTGTAGTGGTCCAGTCATCTGGGAGCACTTCCTGACCACCCAGAATCTGTCTCAGCTCCTCCCTGAAAACTTAACGACATTCTTCCTTTTTCAACTTCCACCACTTCGTCCTCTGCTCTGCCTTTGTCCTCTTCATCTTCCTCACCACCAGAGTCATTTTACACACTAGCATCCTGTGTTGTCTGGCTACACTCTCCCCTACCACTACTTTACAGTCACTGGTCTCTTTCAGATTACAACGTCTATACAAGATGTAGTCCACCTGAGTGCTTCTCCCTCCGCTCTTATATGTCACCCTATGTTCCTGCCTCTTCTGGAAGAAAGTGTTTACTACAGCCATTTCCATCCTCTTTGCAAAGTCTACCACCATCTGTCCTTCTGCGTTCCTGTCCTGAAGACCAAACCTGCCCATCACATTCTCATCACCTCTGTTCCCTTCACCTATATGCCCGTTGAAATCTGCACCAATCACCACTCTCTCACCTCTGGGGATGCTCTGCATCACTTCATCTAACTCACTCCAGAATTTCTCCTTCTCTTCTAACTCACATCCTACCTGTGGGGCATAACCACTCACAACACATCACCCCTTCAATTTCCAGCTTCAGGCTCATCAACCTGTCTGACACTCTTTTCACCTCAAGAACATTTCTCACAAACTCCTCTTTCAGGATAACTCCTACTCCGTTTCTCTTCCTATCCGACCCATGGTAGAACAACTTGAACCCTGCTCCTAAGCTTCTAGCCTTGCTACCTTTCCACCTGGTCTCCTGGACACAGAGTATGTCCACCTTCCTTCTCTGCATCATGTCAATCAACTCTCTAGCCTTCCCTGTCATAGTCTCAACATTCAAAGTCCCTACTGTCAGTCCTACATTCTTACCTTTCCTCTTCTCTCTCTGTCTACGAACACACCTTCCTCCTCGCCTTCTTCGTCTTCGACCAACAGTAGTCCAATTTCCACTGGTACCCTGTAGGTCAACAGCACCGGTGGCGGTCGTTGTTAACCCGGACCCCGACCGATCCGGTATGGAAGTCATTGTCATGATTCGCATTTTTAGTTTGGCATGTGTTTTACGTCGGATGCCCTTCCTGACACAACCCTCTGCATTTATCCAGACTTGGGACTGGCACATGAAGACACTGGCTTGTGCCCCCCTGCGGTTGCATTACTATTGCCCTTGCTTATTGCAATAAATCAATCTATAGTTAAAGTCAAAATTGTGGACATTCGATTTATGAGTTCATTGATGGTGGTAAAAAATTAGGTTGTTGTGTGCATAACATCTTAAGAGGTTCTTACAGGTTACACAAGCCAATTAAATTAAACAGTCCCTTGGGGCTCTCCAGAGCCACTAAAACCCATCCTAGCACCATAACAACAGCCCAGATCATTTAGAGGAGAGCTGCCGTTAACGAGTGCGGCTAGTATTGGTTACATGATGCAAATGGGCTATTCGTTCAGTTGCTGAATCAGAGGAAGCAGGGTAGACACTCGGACGCCGGCAGTTAGAAGCTAGGTGTCTCTCCTCACCACCAGCTTAAGCAGTCCTTATTCAATGTTGTAGGGTAATAATCTGAGAGTCTCAGGATCAGACCCTTTAAAAGGAGAGCTGGTCCAGTACCTCCCGTACTGACAATAGTTTCAACGCTACCTTTGAGGTTGTTTCTAGTTCTGACTGTACAGTGAATAGTGTACCTAGTTCTCACTCCCTTTGCCATTGTACCTACTTCTGACACTATCGTTGTCATTGTACTGTTCGGACTTAGCGGATGAATGCATTCATGTGGGTAATTTTAACAGAATTTTGATTTAATACAGCATTCCCTTTTTGTCCCACAATCCCTGAGACCGTGAACACACTATTAATGTGCAAACCCAGAAGTCACCAAGTCAATAAAGGTGATCAGCACCTCTGGCCTCTCTCTCTCTTCTACCCCCTCTCCCTCCTGAGAGGACAGGCACGCCCTGTCTCTTCTCCTCGTATTCGTCCTGGCGGACACACGTAAACCATCCACCCCTTGCTTCCAGCCAGCAGAAGGCTACAACAAAGAAGCCTGCCTTCCTTCAGAACTAAACTCTCACGCTTATAACATAGCACATTAGCTTAACAGGGTGCTTAGCGTAGTACAGAACTGTTAGTATATGTATACAGAACTTTGCATATGTGACGTTACCTATGTAATTTCATTACAATTATTGTTGTGATGCTTTTCAATCTGTTCATTAATCTGGTAGCCACTGCTAGAGACGTCTAGGATCCGTCCCTTGAGAGGGGGGTTCTGTCATGCTTTTGGGTTTGGGGTTCTGTTATTTTCAATTCAATTCAATTCATTTCAATTCAATTCAATTTTATTTATATAGCCCAATATCACAAATCACATTTGCCTCAAAGGGCTTCACAATCTAATACGATTACCTCTGTCCTTAGACCCTCGATTCGATTAAGGAAAAACTACCCAAAAAAACCCTTTTAACAGGGGAAAAAATGATAGAAACCTCAGGAAGAGCAACAGAGGAGGGATCCCTCTCCCAGGACGGACAGACATGCAATAGATGTCGTAGGTACAGAATAGATTCATAGCATAAAATTTATAACATATACAGTTATGATGGCAATGGAAAAATGGTATATATATGTAATTATGTTGAAAAGTCTGGCATGTAAAACATAAGGGAAGATGATGGGTCCAGACGGACAACCGAGCAGCTCCAGGTGGAGCCCAACGAGCAGTACCCGAGCCACTCGTCCCCTGCACCATAGACACAGCAGCACTGCCCCAGAAGGTCGCCATAGTCACCGATCCAGAAACATCTCAGGACACTCAAATACCTGCTAAAAGTGACACTAAGAAAGAAGAGACGGACGACAAAGCACAAAACTCCGGGAGAGGGAAGAAGTCAAGTTAGTAACATGCATTTATGGGATGAGAATGCATACGGATGGAGAGGAGGACAGAGGTGAAGAGAGAGAGGTGCATCATGTGATGTCCCCCGACAGTCTAGGCCTATAGCAGCATAACTAAGGGATGGTTCAGGTTCACCTGAGCCAGCCCTAACTATAAGCTTTATCAAAGAGAAAAGTCTTTAGCCTACTCTTAAATGTGGAGATGGTGTCTGCCTCCCGAACCCGAACTGGGATCTGATTCCACAGGAGATGAGCTTGATAGCTAAAGGCTCTGGCTCCCATTTTACTTTTAGAGACTCCAGGAACCACAAGTAACCCTGCATTCTGAGAGCGCAGTGTTCGAGTGGGGTAATAATGTACTATGAGCTCTTTAAGATACGGTGTCTGACCATTAAGAGCTTTATAGGTGAGGAGAAGGATTTTAAATTCTATTCTGGATTTCACAGGGAGACAGTGCAGAGAAGATAATATTGGAGAAATATGATATCTTTTCCTAGTTCCTGTCAGTACACGTGCTGCAGCATTCTGAATTAACTGGAGAATCTTA